>JARBEQ010268551.1:0-10028 GCA_030265355.1 Tritonia tetraquetra
GAAGGTGGGAGTCCCTCTGGGTTATCTTTCATATGTGGCGGAATATATCATTGTTTATATCATAATATGATATTACAGTTACACACGGGTTGACTAAAAGTAATCAACTGTTATTGATGAAGTGCATGGCATCCCTGATAACCCGATAACAGTCGGTTATTGTGCTTTAATAAACGAACTGTAATCCAGGATCTACCAAAGAAAGTCTGACAATAATAGCCATAAAGAAGAAACGGATGGCCATAGCGGTCACTGTGAGGAGTGTCTTTCGAACTTATTTTTTCTTACTCAGTCAACGGACCATTGATATGGCCACGCCTGTGAGAAGTGGGCACGGATGTCAACTTTGGTCTCTGAGGAAGTCTCTTTCCCCGTCAAATTACATCGGAGCGTCTACAGTCTAGGGTGATAAATCGTCTTGGTGAAATTTATGTCCCGGAAGTGGTAATTCGAATAGAAAATAATAATGGGGTTAGACGTGCCCCTAGGCTCGTCAATATCAAGTAAGCACGAATTAAGACAAGGTATTGATTTTGACCTTTAAAGTTCTAAAGTTTGAAGTTCAAACGCCCTTTTAAACACATAAAGGTCATATCAAAGGCGGTTCAATAGAACATGAGAAGATTCCACGTGAACCTCCAGGGCAGAGCCATGAAAACTCTGAAAGGTCCAGAGAAAAAAAAAATCCGCATCAGGCGGTACTTGAACCCGGTCCTCCTTAGTCGAGTGGCATAACCACTGAGCCACGGGCGCCCCCGATTTTTAACGTTACACGGCGGCGTGGTCGAGTGTCTAGATATTGACATACCTGTCACCAATAACACGGAGACCACAAGGAGTTAACATCTAGATCTCTTTGAAACCGTGGGAGAATTCAGCACAACGACGTGGGCACCAACAACACTGTCCAACTCTTCCACCACCACTAGCCACTCGCCTAGTACCCTCAACGGTACCGGATTTGACGGCAGATCTGGGAAACCTGTCTTTTTACGCATTCCATGACGCGCTCGGTGTGCGTTGCAAGTGGTCCTTGTGACTGTGATGCCTTATATAACTGATGATGGAATTGACAACATAATATAAAACAATCCCTTTATGCTGCTTTTATTTTTCCATTTGGTCACAGTGCCATTTACGTGAAATTATCGCTACCTTAAGTATGACGTATCTATGAAGGATGGATCGTCTCCATGACGTCCCATGATGATATCGGGCATGCCTATCGTCTGTCCAGATAGTAGGAATCACAGTAATGATGATGAACCAGTGAGTTATGGTCCATATGGTGCTTGGAGGTGGACTCGATTCCTCGAGCTTTGCCATTGAAGTCCGCAGTCTTACCATTCTGCCTTGATTTAAAGATATTAATTCATCAAATCGTGTCAACAATGTAAATGCCATGTTTTTTAAAACAATTATCCAATGAACATGTTACAGGTCTCTTTCTCTCAACAAGTTGCCCACCAAAATGTTGACGACAAAGATGATAAGAATCCATCGTCATCCGATTCGCCCAACTCCCCCTCACCTCCACAGCCGCCCTTTTCACACTTTCACGAAGTCGATCTCACGGTCACTGCGGCCGGTGTCCACGCTCTGCTCATCTCCTCCGTGTCAGGACTCGTGGACATCAGGACAGATGTGGAACTGCAGGTGAGTTTCAAATCGTGGTTCCTATCTTCCGGAGCCCGAGAACATGGCGAACGTTTTAAGCTTGCGATTGGAATAAAGAACAATGGAGAGCTACTTACGAACATTGGATAGTAGCTGAAAAAGTTGCTCTCCATTGTTGGGTTTTTTCCAATCGCAAGCGTGATGCGTTCTAAATGTTCTCGGGCTGATACAACGTTTCAGGGTTGTTACAGTGATGGCTAAATATGCGAGCGTGTAAGGTAAAACAATTTTTATAAGTGGCAATGAAGTAGAAACATCCTCAAAGAATACCGTTATCCATGTTTTTTACCAATGAAAACAAACAAATAAAACAGAAACGAGATAACAAACCACTGGTAGTCCACGGTGACTTTTTAGGTGGTCCACGGGACGCATGTTTCAAGCCAAAATGCCTGTTGTGTATGCTTACTTTATCCTTGTTAAAAAATGGAATGGTCCGCGATATTCTTTTAATTGGGCTGGTGATCCATGACCTGAAACGAGTTGAGAACCACTTATGATCTATAGCCTAGCCTAATTGTACCTTGCTCGCATTTTAAACTCATGGCATTAAGTGGCTTACTATGCCCTCACCAACAACAAATATCGAAGGAAGAAATTTTTGAAAATATTCAGAAACCCTTACAAAAAAAAAACCCAAATACTATTCTTAGCACGTTTTGTTCTTCACTTCATTAGTGATCATACATGCAAACCATAATATCACTTTAATAATTGAGCCTTTTATTTTCCCCAGTCGATATTCCGTTCGTCCCTGAGGATGTTGACGTGGTTCATGAATCACCAGGACGATTTGAGATCCATGGTCAGCTTATCATACTTCCCATCCCGGTTCCAGTTGTACTGGATGACCTCACGAATTGCATTCCAGCTCAACCTATCTCCCGTCAACAATAGTGGTATTTTCAATGTAAGGCCCCTAGCTGAAGACATATAATAATGCATTTTGAATGAATGAACGAAAAAATAAATGAATAGGTGAATGAATGGGTGAATTGATATGTGATGGTGTGTATCTGTGTGTTGGCGTAAAACCTGAAAGTATAGATTATACATACATAGTCTGATAGTCAGAAGTAGTAGATAGATAGAGAGTTTATTGTGAAATAATTGAATATAACTTTGGTTGATGGGGTGGGTGAATTGGTATATTGAGATAAATGATATAGAGATTAAACATCTAATGAATGAACACATTATGGCTTTAATGGCGAGGCTTTCTTTTTTCCAGTTTGCCCGTGCAGAGATCGGACCATTCATGAAATCCCTGCAAGACAAAATGACCCTTACAATATTATCAAGCATTAAAGACGGAGGACTGGGTGCTGACGGCCAAACGCGGGTGTTTCTCGACGAATTCATAGGAGTGGAAGATGAAAACGGCAATGGGCAGGTAACTTTGTTGATTTTGTCATTTTAAAAAAAGTTACACGATTATCCCCCTTGCGCATATAAACACCTTCTTACAGCCCATAGTCACACGGTGATGAGAATATTTTGAATGTTCTTAATATTCCTTGTGATTTTTCCCCCCGACTTTTTTGTTGTTTCTTTCTTTACGTCCTATGAGAAAAAGGTGTAACAGTGTGTCTCAACCTTCTTTGACACCTCCTTCGGAGTGAGAGATGAAAACGGCGATGGGCAGGTAACCTTGTTGATTTTATTTGTCATTTAAGAAAAACCCACGATTGTCCCCCTTGCGCCTATCAAAACCATCTTACAGCCCATGGTCACACGGTGACGAAAATATGTTTGTATTTTTTTTCTTTACATCCTTTGAGATTTTTGTAAGTCTAAAAGTGTGTTTCAACCGTCTTTGACACCCTGACTCACGCTACCTGAGGTGGTGCGGCACCTTTTCGATTCGGGCTATTTTCTTTCTTTATCGTTTCCTAGTTTACCTTTCGGTGTCAGGTTAATCTACAATAAACTTCCCCCACTCCTCTCTATTATAACTTCTTTTCTTCTCTTCAACTAGAATAATTACTCTTCTCTTTACAATATTATCAGAGATGAGCTCTGTCCACATCTTACTATGTCTATATCGCAGTTTAGTTGATATCAGTTTACGGTCAATCAAATATCATTTGTAGGGATTCTCTGCTCATTCATTTATTTACATGTCCAATCCATCACATTTGGTTTACTTCTTTTCTTTGAGCATAGCTCTCTGTTTTAACGTATTCTCTAATTCGGGCATTTCTTATTCTATACTACTGGGTTAATGTTTACAATTGGTCAACAGGTCCATTAGACTTTGGACGCTTCAAGTCCCGCCTGGTGCAGAATTTTTTCTCTGGACCTTTCAGAGTTTCCAAGGCTCTGCCCTGGAGATTCACGTGGAATCTTCTCAAGTTCTGTTGAACCGCCTTTGATATGGCCTTCATGTGTTAAAACGGACGTTGAACTTCGAACTTTAGAACTTTTTTTTTTATCAACAGGTCAGCGGTGATGATCGATTGTTTACATCTGCCTTGGCGGCAAACACTTTGATGTCTACCTGGTGTTCCCCTACCTTCCACCCAGACGGGCTCCTACAATTCCATAAAGGTAAGATGGGAATCATTGGTTTGTTGGTTTTTGTTTGTTTGTCCCCCCCCCCCCACCACCTGGCCGTCCTATTCTAAGTGACCCTCGTTGAATTAGTATAGAGTCTAGGAGTTAGTAGTTCTTTAAAAGGTTATTATGATTTCAGCTGGGAAAAAAATTGTGTTAGAGAATACGTTCTTCTTTTGGGCATTTGTTTCAGTAAATTGTTAGAAGGTTAGTAATCAGATTGTCGATGTGTGCATTAATATCCACCCCCCCCCTCAAACAGACCAAACAGACCCCCAAAACAAGATAGAACAACAACAACAGTATTAAAGATAGTGGTGGAGAACATTGCGTATTTGTGATTGATTAGTTTTAGTCCTACCTCCTTTTCCTCCTTGTTTGATTTCTGAATCATTGGTTTGTTAGATCAAGCCCCAATACAGAATTGGATAATTCAACTTTCAACCACAAATTATGGCACACAGGGCGTGGTCAAACATAGGGGAAAATGATGTGTATCCAATGATTTCAGACAAGCAGGGGATCATCTTTTAATGGTGTCATAAGCAATTTACACTGAAAATGATTTATCTTGAATAAGACCATTCAAAAAAAATCTATTCCCCTTTTAGTGACGCCGTAACTGTAGTAAAAAGACTGGGAAAAAGTCACCTCCACAAGTTCCCGAAGTGCAACTCATCCCGTTCGTTTCCTGTTATATCTTGTAACAACCTTGTAACAATCTATGGCACAATATTGGATGCATAACGCGAAAGTGTGTGTTTGAAGATACGATATTAAAGTAGCAATTTCCTTACGGCCATTTCGATGAATGTTACTACAGATAAACCTTTGAAAAGTGTTACAAGTGCAATGTACTAAAAAATGACAAGAATTTGATCATTTCGCTTGTTTATAAAGTTCATTTTTTTCTTGTAGATACCCCAGACTCGGTTCGTATAGCTGTCAACAGTCTGGTCAATTACGTCACCAAGAATGTCCTTGACCCCACAGCCTCTTTGACCAACGCTTATATCAGTGAAAAAGTAAAAGGCTGCCAGGTAATTATAGAGAAATTTGTTACACGGACTATGATATCAGAACCTGGACTATGATATCAGAACCTGGACTATGATATCAGAACCTTGTGTGGCAAAATCTACCCAGTTTGAGGGGTTTACCACCAAAGCAACAATAGATATCGTTTTGAAAAAAACTTGGGCAACACACTATGTGACGATCATTGTGCCATTCGAGCTTCGGGCACAGTGGGCTGATAACCTGCTTGTCTTATCTACCCAATTTGAAATTTTACTCTTACCATATTGGGCAAAACTACTCAGGTCGATAGAATGGAAAATATCTATTAAAAAATTGTAAGATTGTTTCTCGTATTGAGCTATCAAGTGATCGCCACTATGGTACGATCAAAACCAAGAATGTCCTGTATGGTATGGTTAATACCGAACCCGGCTAGGAAAGGGTTATATGGACAATTATATTTGCATCAGGCTTTCTTTCTTTGTAGGTTTGATGGTTTGTGGAGACGTAAGTGCACGTTAGGGAAATTTCAGAGCAGTTTAGCATTGCACTGTGTGGAAACTTTTATGTTTATATTAACGCTGACTGAATTATGGAAGCCAAGTGGCAGTCCAGTAAATAGCTACGGTAGAACTAGATGAACCCTTGATGATTGTATAATTGTGTTGTTTGTTTTCAACTCTAAAGGGTGTGTTTGACGATCTTTTTTTTCCAGACTCTTCCGTCCTGGTACCCGTTCAACACAGTGACAACACACACAGGTCAAGAAGTCAAACCGGAAAAGGCTGACACATCTCTCCGTTTCGGCGTCGAGGGCTATCTCACTCCCCAGGTGTATAAAGCGGAGGAAAGAAAAACACGATTTGGTATAAGTCTTCCCATGGTAAAGGAAATCCAGGACATCAACGACCCAACGTCGGTATTTCAATTCTGGAGCTCCAAGGAACTAACCCGAGCTGTTTGTCTTCTAGCCATTGCGCAAGCTGCCGATTTAAAAGTTGACGACGGTTTAAATGGATAGAACTGTAATAGTTGTTTTTTTTGTGCCAGCAAATATAAATTAATTTATTTGTTTCATTCAAAAAATAGATTATTCATTCATTCATTTATTTGTTCATTCATCTCTTCAATCATTCATTGAATCGTTTAATTATTAATTCACTTATTTCGATTATTTTTATTCACCAGTTTATCTGTTGATTCCATTACTTACCTCTCAGAATCGTGTGAGTTGGCGTTTTAGATTTACCCCATTATAGTTTTGAATATCGTTTTTTAGAGGCACCGGTGGATGAACGGATAGCATGCGTGGTCAAGCCACATTGATCTGAGTTTGAAGGGGTGACCACTCGAATCAGGTGTAAATGAGTACACGGCAGAGGGTAGCGAACGATCTTGTTAGTATTGAAGTGCCTAACAGGCAGATCGCACTATATACTCCGTATGGAGTTGAGAAGGATACAGGAATGTTATGGCCTGCCGGGGATAAAACTATCTACGTTGTTTAAGCGCACAGTGCATGGTGAACTTCATGGATATGCGCTATATAAATGCTTTACTTTACTATACTTTAACTAAACAGGATTTTCAGGCGCAATGGTAGTTTCTTTATGGATCTGTTTCGATTCATACTGATCAGCGTCTAGGGTTTATCGAAACATTTGGCATCCTTGATCGTATAGCATTTCCATGTATATTTTCAATGTCTTTTCCATCGGCTGTCAAGTCATCGAAGGTCGTGCGCTATTCCATCACATATCAACTCTTTACAAATATGATTTTTTTAGGTCACGGTTGCTAAGACAACAGGTTGTGGTTTACCGTACTTTACACTGAAAGCTGCTTGATAAATACTAATGTTCTTGATAATGTGTACCATGAGACATGTAGTTTGAATGAGCAATGTTACATAACCGAAAAGATCCATTGGTGATATTATCAAAATCTTGCAACTTTATCAAAGAATTGAAACTTAAAAAAAAGATGAATCTTCAATCTTGAAAATCTATGTGAAGTTAAACAATTGTAGAATGACCTCAATCTCCAGCAATGCAATGTGTATGTTTGTATGTAAAACTCAAAACCTATTTATTATATTCTTGTTTGTAAAACTCATTATCTGTATTTTGGCAAATATATTTTTTTAGTATTCTTGTATTGAAACGAAATTTCTATGTTTTTGAATTAATTTGTGAATTTTTTTCCTGCTCGATAACTACTGGTTGCGTTATTGAAATGAGTTATAATGTCTGCCAATTGCTGTAATATTGTTGAAATGCATCCAATTATGTTTATATCTTTAGACTATAGCTATTATCTATTATAGAACTGTCACGAGGTTTCAACAACAGTCTATTTGTTGAATCACACCTTTCAAATGTGCAAACGAGGATGGTGATGTTTCCACAGCAACCACAGCCAGGGGAAATGTATAATTGGGCACGTGATGCCAATGGGATGGAATCTTTGGATATCTATACCTATAAAAGGGGACGTTTTTTCCGAATGGTTGTCTGGGCATCACAGCAAAACGGAACACCGTTGAATGATAAAATATGAGTAAAAGAACTACATTTTCCTGCCGATTATGCAATAGGCATATTGATTTTTTACCTCAATGATCGTTAGCGAGGTCGTATTTTGTAAAAAAAAAATCGGCCGATTCACTCATTAGTTTTTAGCAGTTTAAACATCCCCATTGATAGACGTGCATATTTGGACACGTAATTTGCACACAGCTTTCTGATTAAATAAAACCCTCAAAAACCCAATTGATCTTTTAAGAAATCGGACACACATAAAGTTAACCATACTGTATTTGCTCTTCACAAAATTCGCTATCTACAAATTTAATTTCGTCGGTGTAAAAGCTTGCTGTTCAAGTTGTATCATCCAAATTAGCACCATTTCACTTTTGCTTCCTCGGTCAGATTATGCGAACCGTAAAGGTTGATACATTGACATAGGCTTTGGACATAGTACAACAATATCACATTAACATGTGCTGAAGGGCAACCGTGCATTTTCAAGTGTACATTAGATATTTTCAATGAGATATAAATTATTTCAATGATAATACAAGGGAAGTAACCGACGAGGTTTAACAATGAATGTGTCCTCGAAGTACAAACATGTACCCGGCAACCCCGGCGTCCTGCTATCAACTAGTAAATATGGAATGGAATATGTGGACATGGCTCAGTCTCCACGGAGATTGGCATCTGTGTCTTGACTCTGGTAGCTGGATACAACGAGGTAACCAGACCATGGTGGTAAGGGCAAAGATAATCAACAATAAGAGGCCGCATGAGAGTGATGTCCCTTTATTAGCTAGTGTTCTCAGAATTCTGTTATACTTTTGGTTCGTTCAATATTCAATACAACATGACATGGTCGTAGTGCATTCTTTTATCAAAATTATGTGAATTAAAAATATATGTTGGACCAAAATCATAAAATGCGTTCTATCCGGTTCACACTATGGCACAGCTAGCATCTAATGTGCAAGGGAAACAACTCTTAAAGTTTTCTCACTCATTATATCGTGAAATACGAGTTGACGATCTTAGTGTTGATTATTTTTGCTAAGGGTGTCTGGCGGTATTTAATGGAATTTGATTAACCAAAACAAACTATAATGTTATACACTGGTGATACAAGAAATGACTTTGCCTGCTGATTAACGTTGTGTGGAACGTGATACGTCTTGAAACATGATTAATCATAAGCATTCGTTTCCAGTGCAAAATTATTTACTGATTATTATACGAGATTCTTTCAAGCCTGTGATTTGTATAAAATGTGGTTGTATTTATTATCCATAAAGTATCCTTAAAGTCTCTGTACAATTTTTGAAAATATTACAACGGTTATTGATGAGATATATTTGTCAGATTGTTGTAAGGTGCTCACCGATTATCAAAGTTGTAAAATCACATTGCATTTGTGTGTATTTCAGGTAGCCTATTGATGACATAGATAGTGAACCCCTATAAAAAATGGCTACTCCCCAAGAGAAGGCGCAACGTGTATCAGGGTTTAAAAGAAAACAAAATCAGATACGCATACTAGTGAAACTACAGAACTAAGTATGGAAGAGATCCACCGTCACGTCACGTCCGTTAATTCGTGCGTGGAGCAAGAAAACATAAATGGAGACAGGTACAGTGAGGGACACCTCAGGAAAACATCGATCGCGTAAGACACGCCTTTGATCGTTCTCCTACAAAGTCCATCCGTACTACTGCCAGACATCTAGAGCTACCACGTTCAACAGTGCACAGAGTCTTACACAATAACTGGCGATTGTACGCTTACAAAGTGCAACACTTAAAGGTACTCGAGCCTAATGATAACCAATACAGTTAACATGCTGGAACGAAAATACATTATGCCTTCTCTTGGGGGAGTAGCCATTTTGATAGAAATTAATTTTAACACTACCTATTTCAACCAGTGGGATCCTGAAATACACGAATGCAATGTGATTAAACAAACACTTTGCAAAACAACTGAGTACAGTACAATCAATCTCACCTGGGTAAATGCTACTTCCATTTCAGTAGTGGGACCCCATCCCCAACCCAAATCTGACCAAGATATCTCATCAATTGCCTTTGTTATATTAAAAAAAAATGTATAGAGACTTTATGGACACCCTGTAGATTATCCAGTCATTTTATTCCATTCGTTAGTATTTCGCTTTTCTCTCTCTCTCTCTCTCTCTCTCTCTCTCTCTCTCTCTCTCTCTCTCTCTCTCTCTCTCTCTCTCTCTC
>JARBEQ010268561.1:0-10025 GCA_030265355.1 Tritonia tetraquetra
CAAGGAGAAAAATACCTGTCGCTGCCGGGAATCGAACCCGGTACCTTTCGCTTCAGAGGCGAGAACCGTACCTCTGCACCACTGGGACCCCCTCTTTTTAGTTTCTGATCTTCCCAAATATCTATTTCATATTTTTAAAACTTAATTGACTAACTCGATTTTTTTTTTACATTTCATGGATCTAGTATTCCATATTCCGATGTTCACAGTCCTTTTCCATGCATGGAATGTGAATGTCCTAGGCGAAATGTACATAAAGGTACTTGCTATATATGATTAGTGGACCCATGTCACAAAGATATGTTTGATTGATTGAACCCCATTTGTACCCGAGAGCAGTGTTGGTGCCAACCCCATTTTCAGTCATGAAAGGCATATAAGATACCTGGTATAAATTCAGACACCCCGATCCCCAAACAGGACAAAACACAAGGCTGTTTAGGGTTGCGAGAAAGGTGGCAGCTATAATGCAAGTTTATCTCCTAAAGATAAGCTAAGAGTAACTTTATTTATCTATATCTGTAAATGTGTACAGGGGTATCCCTTTGTGTGCGTCCTATTGTTTCTAAATGGATCGTTGAGGAATTGAATTACCAACGCACAAAAATGGTTTCTAGCGGATACAAAACTACTTATCAGACAAAAAAAAACAGAAAGAGAAAACAATATAGGTAACAGAAATAGCCCCAGAATGTACCTAGATACCATCCCCCACTCCTGGAAAAAGAAATGATTTACTGAAATATAACTTATATTTGACAGAGGTTTTGAAAATAAAAACGTTTTTATTTACTGACCCTCCCACCCCCCCCCCTCCCCATAAAAAACAACAACAAAAAACAAAAACAAACAAACAAACAAACAACAATAAACAAACAAAAACAAAAAATCAAACAAAACAAAACGAAAATGAATTGCTTTCATTGCAGTATTGCACGTGTCATGTGTGTGTGTGTATGATATCATTTCAGACGGTGACTCAACTCTGGCTTGATTTTGTATATTGCTTGCTTATGAAATGAGCTGTTCAATACCCAAGCAAAAACAGATCTGGAATGGTGTCAATCAACAATCTGGGACGGGCGCGATATTGGCATGATCAAATTGGTGCGATTTGAAGGAACGTAACGTAATTTGCTCTAACATTTCAAGTAACTTTTAAAATGTATTTATTCATGTAGTATCCTTAAAACGGTCTCTTTATACGATCTAGAGCATTCAGCAACTGATAACAATAATACCCAAAAATAGCATGGAGGATACTAGTGATAACGAACTTTCTGGGAGAAAACAAACTGAAGAGTCTGTTCTTCATGACTGGAAAGAGGAGCTAGACGAATACGATGAACCCGATATCTATCCGTCAGAGAAAGATTATAAATGGTTTGAAGAGGTTGTAACTGACTCTGACGAGGAAAATGAAAAAGAGGTGGAAGTGCCTGAAATGGTGGAGGATGTATCTGATAAGTTAGTCGAAGTAACCAAAGAAGAGTTGGATCAACAGGGAAAGGAAAAAGTTTCAGAAGAAAATGAAACGGAGGTAAGAGAAGGAGATGAGGAAGAAGCCGAAGAAGAGTTTCAAGTGATAACAACGCAAGAAGAAGAGGTTGAAGAGGAGGCCCCAAAGAAAAAATATAAAACTGTTATGGTTAAAAGGCTCGTGGAGAGGCCACCAAAAATCCATCACGTTCCTGAGGAAATTAGAATTGAAGATACGACAAATTCCAAAGATGATTTCCCTTCAGCTCCGTTCAGATTTCTGCACTCTTTTGGATATGACTGCCAACGCATGGCCAATCTGGTTGTTCTAGACAAAACAACTCTTCTGTTTATGTCAGGGTTCGTATTAACGTTTTATGATTACAACACCTTTAAAAAGAAATATCTTCGTAGCCTTCGTGGAGGTTCGTTTGGATCTGTTGCAATTCATCCGAGCAATAAACTGTTTGCTGCCGCAGAGATGGGAATGAAACCTCTCATCGGGATATGGTCATGGCCAAAACTTCAACTATTCCGAAAACTGGAAGATGGAACGGAAAAGATATACGCTTCGGTCAATTTTAGCCCTGATGGGAAGCTAATAGCTTCTCAAGGAGGTGACCCCGATTATCTTATTACCGTATGGAACTGGCTGGCGGAGGCGCCAGTGTTGAGAGTAAAGTCGCATGCGCAAGATGTATATCGAGTGACGTTTGCAAAGGACCTTGCCGGACTCTTGACGACTTCCGGTGTGTGCCATATAAAATTCTGGAAAATGGCACGAACATTCACGGGTCTTAAACTTAAAGGAGACCTGGGAAGATTTGGTCGAACAGAATTGTCAGACATTGAAGGGTATGTGGAGATGCCTGACGGAAAAGTTCTCAGCGGATCGGAATGGGGCAATTTCCTTGTATGGGAAAATGGACTGGTAATTGCAGAGTTATGCACAGCCAACAATGTACCTTGTCACTCTGGAATTGTCCGCCAAATCTCTATCGTTGAAGGAGACTTTTTTACGACTGGTCAGGATGGTTGCATTAGAGTATGGGGATTTGATGAAATAGACACCGCTGAGATACAAACCACTACGGAAAGTCTGAAAGTAGCAATCAAACCTGCTGCAAGCGTTGTAGTTAACGACGACGCCGATATTTGGTCAATATTTCAAGATCCATACAACAATGATGACATGTCAGTGTTTTGGTTTGCTCAAGACGGGAAAGGTTACATTTGGAAAGTGGATCTCTCTTTTCTGAACATTGCAAAGGAACCAACAATAATGCTCACTGCACATGGAGGACCAATTGTTGGTGGTTCTACGTCATCGTTTGATTTCATGATTGCAACCTTAGGAGGAGACGGAAAAATACTTATTTACGATTACATTACAAAACAGATGCTTGCGCTAAGAAGCTTCTCAGCCCCCGGCTCTTGCCTGATTTGGCCGTCCGGGGGTGTATGTGCCGACGGGTGTACACTTATTGCAGGATTTTCAGACGGTGTGTTGCGTATTCTTACGCTGTCCGGACAAACAGGACCAAATGAAATGCCTTTATCGATTTGTCTGCGTCGGGTCTGGAAACCACACAGGAGTAAGATAAACAGCATTTCCCTGGATAGCGAGGGAGAGTTCCTCGTTACTGGCAGCGAAGATGGCACCGTGTTCTTCTTCCACGCTAGCAATGACTTCATGCCCATGGTTTACATTAACCCCTCAGATTCGTTACCTGTTCACAAAGTTTTCTGGGCAAAATGTAAAGAGGCCAGTGACCAAAAAGTAGTCATTATCGTTTGCAAAGGTTCTTTCATACAAGAAATCGAGATGCCCATGCCGCATGCAATTGATAATTCAGCATCTTATCATTGCAAAGACACAAAACTATTGAGGAATTGTAGGGTTAAGAGTATAAAGTCTGTTTTGCGACATAACGAGGAGTTGACCAGAAAACGTATAGCAGAGGAAGAAAGGCAGAAAGAATTGGAAAAGGAGAACCAAAGGTTACTAGACGAAGGAATCGAAACTCAGGAAGAACAAATCGCCAGATTATTAGAAGAAGCGGAAGAGATAGAACTGGCCAGAGCCAAAGAATCCAAACATGAGAAGAAATGGACTCCTTACATTCCCATTATTCCAAACTCTATTCTGGAGGTAATTCAGGACCCATTTGATGCTGACGTTTTACATCTTACCATTGATGATTACGACGCGGGCTACATATATTCTGTGCGACTCGTGAATGATGACATTAAAAAAGTAATGGCAGATGAAGGTGAGGAACCTTTCAATGCCGTACCCATTGAAGATTCTGATGACACGCCTGTCAATGCGATGGTATTTATCAACGATGGAATAGATGTTTTGATAGGTTTTCAGGACGGACGCCTTCGGATGGCCCGAATGGTATATCCATACGACTTGGAATCCCTAAACGCACATTGGACAATTGGCACTCACGACGTGGCACGTGGCAGGATTACATCCATTACATTAGACAAAGAAGAGTCATTTTTATTCACCACCGCCATAGACGGAAATTGCTTCATGCACACATTTCTTGACGACAAGAAGCTAAAAGGGATAAACATGTATACTGAAAGAACTGAAATACCGTTTTTTCAGCAACCAACAGGTGTGCATGATATTCTAGTGTCTGATGCGTACACTTTAGAAGATTCGAAAAACGTTGAGAAAGAAAGGGCTATAATTGCTGCTGCTAAAAGAAACAAAGCAGCCAGAAAAGAAAAAATTGCACAGTTACGTATGCGATTTGCAGACATCTTACATCGTAATAACGAATTGCCAACAGAAATTCGATTGACTCCTATGGAACTAAGCCTTGCTTCGGATAGTGCTGCAAGACAACAAGAGAGATCGCAGAGGGGATTAGAACAAGTAAAGAATGAAATGGCATGGCATTGTGAACACGCCAGAATTGCTCTTGAAAAGATTAAAGCTTTCTACGTTGACCGAGTCAATTGTGAACTGTATATATTGAAAGCCTTAACATCTAACGACCAAGTGTCGTCTTTTCGATTAACAAACTATCCAACTTTCTTTGAAGACGCCAAATCTAAAAACAGCCAAGTTTATCACAGCAAAGTAAGTGAATGTGAAACGTTCGATGATGGGAGTATAGATGAGAGCAGGATGTCGGTTTCTGAAGAAATGCGGCCAAGGAGGAAGCGCGGTATGGATAAATTTGTGCATCAAAGACTGGTAAGGCTATGGGAGAGGCGACAGAAGGGACAACAACGCAAGAGAGAATGGGATGCGTTCCTGAAGACAGACCCTTCAGGACACGAATTGGAGGATGACATGGCTCAAATAAACGATGCCCGTTTGAATATGGGGGATATGAAACTGAAAATGGATCCAAATTACAAAGTACCGTATCAACTCAAGCTCACTGTCATAAAAGCCAGAACGAGGTTGATAGTTTTAGAAGAGAAAATGTTTGAACTGCAAAAGACCTTCAATGATGAGCTACTTATTCTTAGGACATACAAAACCAAAACGCTCTCTCGGTTAGAAGATTTTCGTCAAAAGATTAAAGTATGCCAGTTAGACCTCCCTCAATCGCTGCTACTGCCAATTCCCGATACAATAATAATGACCATCGAAGAAGACCCACAAGCCCTTGTTAAAGTCAAGAAAGGCGATGTGTTGTTGTTCAAGGAACAGCAAGCTAAAAAACAACCCTACGAGTATTTAATGCCTAGGTCTCATAAGAAAACTGAGCCATCAAAAAAAAGGCAAAGAAAATCTATCTCTGTAAATGTTATAAAAACAGATGTGGAAGTAGTAGGCAAAGAAACAGACATTGGGGCATACGTTGATAATATTGTGTGTCGACCAACTCCACTTGAACTTCAGATTGAACACATAAAGCAGGCTAACGCAATTTTCTACCAGAACTATTACATAGAGTGTATTAAAAAAGAAACATTTAAATTTGATGCAAAGCTGAAACTATTGAAGCATAAAAAAATGAAACTAGATTATGATTTAAAAATTGCTGAGGCGAGAATGTTGATTCTGACTGAGGAATTTATCCTAGCACAAAAAAGTGTTGCTATGGAGGCAAAACTAGAGAACAGTGTGAAAGCAGCGACTAATGAAAAACGTGTGTGTACAAATGCCATGAAAGCATTACAAAAGAATGTCGATGCCCTCAGAAAAGAGATGGATTCTCTTTTCAGTCAAAGAGCTGCATTACTTAAGGAAGTCCAAGAGATTGCATCTGCAGTGCCAAACTATGAGACTTATTTGATTCGGGTTTTCCGGAAGAAAATAAATTTAGCCAAGAGGAAGGTAAAGAAGGAGGAAGACGAAGATGAAGAAAGTGAAGATTCAGATGATAGTGACAGCGATGACATGGATTTAGATGATGATGATGATGAAAATGAAGACGATTTGGACGTCGACTTACCCCCGCAAGACCTCAAAACAGATATTTATGATGCAGTTATAGAGGTCCGAAATCGACGGTTGGGGTTAGATGAGGTAGAGATCAAAACTAAATCTTTACTAGATGGCCTAAATATACAAATAAACGGGTATAAATCTAGAATTGATTTCGCAGACAAGACTTTCCAACAAACCAAGTATGAATTGGACCAGTTCAACCTCAAAAAGCAAAGCAAGTTAAATTCTATTGAAGACACTGTTAGTCTGAATTTGAACCAGATGCTTTACATGCACACTGATTTAGAACAAGGCTTGGTGGCAAACAAGAGCGATATTAAACAACTTCGTGACAGGATTCCTGAGTTGAAAAAGGAGAAAGGGGAAGAAAAAAAGCGAGTGCTCACCACGAGAAAAGAGCACCATCGACTCCTCCGTGAAGATGAGAAATTTAAAGAAAGGTGAGTCTTTCAATTATATACACACCGCGTTGCTTACCTTAAGGTCAGCTGTTACTCGTATCTGCTTTATACGAAAGAAAAATAGTTTAGCAGAACACTTCAAAAAACGAATCACCGGACTATTCGGTTAAAGGCGACATCTATCAAAATGCGACTGTCGAGAATATAAGTTCTTGGTACCAATGTTTTTAATGCTGTAAAGTGACCCGACACTGAAGTATTTGGGAATAATCCGTTTAATTTATTGCAGAAAAAAGTTATTCCTCATAAAAACAACTTTTAAAAAAATGTCTTATGCTCATTCTACTGATAGTTGTGACCTGGCTTTTCATTGTTAAACTCGAAGGACATGACACAAATAAAAGTAAAACATTCTAGCGTAAAACGATATGTTTGCAATGCCAACTGGATGTATTTTGTGTCCAGCAAATTAAATGTGTCAGGTAATAATGTGTGCAGAGTTTTGATCAGATTCCCTCTCATAACCAACGCGTATATTTGTTAACTGAATGTATGCCCCAGTCCGTTTCAAATCGTTTCAGCTACAGAATAGTAAGCTGAACCATAAATAATAGAGTAAGCAGATATGACAATGGCCAAAAATTGATGGTTCTAAAAATGTACTGTTTACGTCAATATGGCGGCGTTCCTTTGTTACTCTATAAAATAATGCCATAATACGTACCTTGTTGTTACGTTTTATGAGCACATCTTTGCACCAACCCCGCCATCTTGTTTGATGTAAACACAACATTGGTAGTGCCACCGTCGTTAAGGAAACTAGCCTCATTAGCGCTTCTGTAGAATGTATAGTTCTGAGGGTTAAACGCTTACTTTGTACTTAATGCCTGGCATTAAAGAGTTATAATACAGGTCTCGAACGGAATAAAAACAACGCCATCATTAGATGCGCATTTTTTCTGCCTTTTAACATTTCATTCCACGAAAGTACCATTCTGGATTCCCCCATCTACATGTCGCTCTACGCGTTCGGGCTGTACACCTATAACGCTCAAACGTAGAAATAAAATCATGTATACATTTTGTTCTGATATTGGTTAGATATACAGTGGAACACGTTTAAACCCGATAACGGTTAAACCAAAAAGATCGATAAACCAAAAGGATTTGGAATCCCCGATCTTTTCTTCTCTTTGTCTATGACTAGTGCTAAACCAAAAAGACCTCTAAACCGAAATACATTGACCGGTCCCGTCACTTTCGGTTCTATTTCTATTTCTATTAAATAAGATGCAAGAGGCATATTTGCCCATGTTTGCAAATCTTACAAATCTTATAAAATTTTAAGAATAATAAAAAATAAAAATAAAAACGTATAACAGACTACGGTACTATACAGATACAAAGACAAAACGCTAAACATCTTTATGTCCCAGTATCTCCAAAGCTTTTTTAAAGGTTTAAACGTGTTCCATTGTATAAACGTAAAACAAGCATTTGATCCGGTAATTGTTATTGTCACTGTCATTCATTCAATATACAATGTAAAAAAAACGGGGAAAGTACAGCAATTTAATGTTTGGGCTCAACTCAATATAAATGGAACGGGGGTGTTCCAATGAATTCCCTGGAGCCAATTTGCTTCACAGATGGGTCATTTTTATGCAATGCATATTCAAGCTGTAAAATGATTTTAAAATTCTCTCCTTAGACTTGTAGAGATGGACAAGCGCTGTGATAAGGAAATGTTGCTAAAATTTGGACGCGTGAAACCCATTACAGAATTGGAGCACTATCAGGAAGATCCCGAGATAACTAGGCTAAAGAGGGATCTATGCGATATACAGGTACCGTAACAAAACGCAAATAATCATGAGGTGTGCAATGCTCTTGAAAAAATCTATAGTGCCGTCGGAAATACATGGAAAGTGTTTTTCCCGTTTTTCTCAGACATCGCGGAATGGAAGTCCTTTCACAAATTTATGGACACGCAAACGACTTTTTCAAAGACGGTTAAACGAATTTCGATTTTCAGTGACGTTAAGGATTATTATTTAGAAACACATGGCTATTGTCGTTTTAATAGCAGGGAATAACTTCTTTTTTTTCTTTTTTTCAATTTTTTAAATTGACCCTAAACATTAAATGGTTTACATTAACGACGCTTGATGTCACTCAGATGAAGAAAAGCCGGCATCGCTGTCAGTTTGACTAGTTACATGTTTGCTTTTGTTTGTTTTTTTAACCTCGCTCTCCCCGCACACTTCGCTCATTTTCATTGCCAGTCATACCCGGTCTTCCGTGTTGATTGTCACAAGGGTGTAAAAAACAGGTCACCCCCATATGTGGAAAACAAGGTACGATGACCCAGTTTTCTACGTTCTGTAAGAATTTGGGGTACTAGACACTCCTTCTTTTATTCTTTTTATCGGAGCATGGATTTATTAATTTCTTTATCAATAACCTTTAGTACATTTCGGTGTAAGGTTTATGCGTGATGCACAAACTTTCGACATTGATCCCCTCTTAGCCTCTACAAACCTAGATGCGCTCTTTTTTATCATTACTGAAACTGCATCGTGAAACATTTTTTGGGTCTAGCTCTAGGTAATTTTTCTTGCTGTTTACATTCCAGTATTTTTTCTAGGAATTCTGGTATCTTTCATTCTGTTTATGTGTCCAAAACGTCTAAATTCCGATACCTCTCCTTATAGTTTGATTTCATCTTTATTTGGTTCCTTTTCACAGAATCAAATGCCTTTTGTAGATCAATAAAGCAATCATAGACTTTCTTATCATATCTATATGTTACATAATTTAATTACATGAGTGTATGGATATGGTCCTGTACACTTCATCCTGGTCTAAATTTATTTTGATACTCTAACAGTTATCCTCTACTCCATTTCGGAGCCTATTGTCGAAGATCCTAGCATGAAGTTTTCCTGGCACACGTAGAAAAGATATTCCATTGTGGATCCACTTTTATGAATAGTGATTACTGTGCTCATTTTCCAATCTTTTGAGACCATTTTTAGTTTTATAAGCTACCTGGCATAGTTTACGTAATACTTTATCTGCTTCTATACTTTGGTTAACTATCATTTCTGGGTAAATTCTATCTGCACCCGGGGATTTTACAAATTTTATTTTCTTCTTTGCGTTCTGCTATTTTTATTTCTATTTCACTAGTACTATCATTTTCACTAGGACTGTTATTGTTATTTAGGCTGTTGTTCTCTGTATTTGTTATGTTACTTAAGTTGTTTGAGTTATGTCGTCTTTCAAAACATTTACTCCTCACGGCTAATATTTCTTCTTCATTATTGTCAACCACATCTTCTTGTTTATTCTTAACAAGTTTTATTGGGCACCGCTTTCCTTGTCTATACCTCTGAAATTTTCTTTTAACGTTGTTGTTGTTGTTGTTGTTGTTGTTACTTAGATTTCCTAACCTCATTCGTAGCTTCCTCACTTTTTAGCCTATATGCGTCCATGTCTTCACTACTTTTAGTTGCCAAGTATTTCTTCCATGATTCTTTTTCTCTTTGACTTTTTGTTTTACTATATCATTCCACCAAGCAGTCCTTTTATTATCGTCTCCTACTCCTATAGCTTTTTATCCACAGGCATCATATCTAAAGTAAAAAGTAAAGAAGAACACTTATATAGCGCATATCCACGAAGTTCATCATGCTCTATGCGCTTTACAATGT
>JARBEQ010268594.1:0-18821 GCA_030265355.1 Tritonia tetraquetra
GAGAGAGAGAGAGAGAGAGAGAGAGAGAGAGAGAGAGAAAGGAAGAGAGTATTGGGGTGTTGGTGTATCTATTTATGTGTAATTAGCTTGTGTATGCATATGCGTCTACTAAGTGGCCTACTATGTTTGTATTGTATTGTATGTAATGAATGGTATTATCGGTATTAACTTGTGCAATGTAGCAGTGTTAACCAAACAAAAAATTGCCTTTTAAGGACAATAAAGATCATATTATTATTATTGGGGAACACCATCTCCCGATCGTTTGGCGTCGTGCCCTCAGGTAAGACACTTTACTCTGCCCCCCTCAGTCGACTCAAATGTAGTTATTACTCGGGGAGGGCAGTGAACGATCCCGTCAGATTGTAAGTGTTGAAGCGCCTAACTGGTAGTTCCCACTTTACACTCGCCATAGACTTGAAAATGACACTGGGGTGTAATGGCATATCGCATGGAGCATGAGAAACTACGTATGATAGAATCTAAATTAGAGAGTGGCGGATAGCTCAGTTGATAGAGCGCGCGGGTCACTATGTGATCTCTGGCGAGACGAAGTTGCCTTTCGCAAAGGTGGGTTCGATCCCTACAGTTGAGAAAACCACTTCTTCTCTGTGGCTGTTTTTCTGGCACTTTCTCATTATCCTACTTTCAGTGACGCTATGATGTAAAAGTGCTTTCTTTACTTTACTTTTAAAAACTTGTTCTTTTCCATTGAGAAAGCAGAAACTATTTTTTGTCCTTATATTGCTGTGCCCTCTGTCATGTACAAGCATCTAAATGAAGCAATTTGTGTCTAAATACAGATTATGTAGGCTACGTTGGACCAAGATTAGTAGAGGTGGCAGAAGAACATTTTTTTGAAAATAGATAAATAAGTACCAAACACATGATGATAGTTATGTCCTTTACATTTACTACTATGATATTATCTCAATGTCAACAACATACAAAGCTAGAAAAGACAATCATAGGGTGACTTAAGTCATCGGTTGTGAAAGCAAGCTGTCTGTATGTTCTCATGTACGGGAGAGAGGAGGAGGAGGAGAGAGAGAGAGAGAGAGAGAGAGAGAGAGAGAGAGAGAGAGAGTGTGTGTGTGTGTGTGTGTGTGTGTGAGAGAGAGAGAGAGGTGTATTAATATATATGATAAGGTTACGTTCAGCAGAAAGGGGTCCCAGTGGCGCAGAGGTACGGTTCTTGCCACAGAGTCGAAAGGTACATGGTTCGATTCCCGGTAGCGTCGGTTGTTTTTCTCCGCGAAACTCGGTGAAAACCTATATGCCACTCCCCTGATCCTATTCAGGTAGGTAGGATCAAGAACCTGGTCCTATCGGAGACGGACGATAAACTCGGAAATCCCGTGTGCACGTTGCGCACGTTAAAGAACCCTTGGCAGTTAAAAAATCTATAAGAGTAGGCCACAAAAAGGTCACAGTGGGTTGATCACCTGCTTGGCTTAATGTCTTGATCCAGAGAAATCCAGACTCATTGTTCTGGCCCTACACTGTAATGGTAAAAGGGAATTGGATAAGAAAGAAAGAACGTTCAGCAGAAAGGTGTAATGAGATGATAACGACAGCATGCCAGGGACAGACTCACTGCGAAAGTGGACAAAGCGAGCGGGCCGAAAGAGATTTTTTTTCATAGCAAAGAGGGTCTGGCTCTGGCTAGGCGTTGTTGCCGTTCGCTGGTGTGGGTTCTATCCCCGCGGTCGGCATACCACTTTTCCCATTTTCTATCCTTACTTCCTTAAACAAAAACAGACAGTTGAGTTTTCCTCGTTGTCGTAAATTGCCAGTCACCTCTTTGCTTTTGTTAAATTCTCGCTCGCCACCCTCTCTTCGCCACGATTCGTTGTTAGTATGCCCTGGGCATTTGTAAACATACCTACCTGTGCTAAATCCTAAACAACCCAGGAAATTGGATGAGAGCTCACTTGAGATGAGAATCTATTGACATAAGTACATGGCACCTACTACATAAAATGGCGAGACCATAAATACCTCAATCACACCATAAATCATACAGATACCCGGAGCGGTGGGTAAATAGATAATGACAAAATTAGCATCGATGGGAATCGAACGCTGGTTACATAATGGACACAATCTTACCACCCCACGAATGCTAAACGCGTTCAAGAGCGATCTAAAGCATTTTAACGTTTATATGGCTTTTTAGCTAGCTAGTGAATTATACTTATTATAATACTTGCTCAGTTTGAAAATCTCATGAAACTGAATCTAGGTCACTGTATGAGCTGTGATTTGTCATAACTGCTACGGCTACTGTCGCTACCACCACCTCACCATTATTGCTTCTACAACCACAACAACAACAACTACGGCTACTACTACTATCACCACCACCTCTACCCCTACTGCTACAACTGATACTGCTACTGCTGCTGCTGCTGCTACTATCACTGCCATCACTACTACTAACGAAAATGAAAAACCTACGAAGCACATTCTGGTTGGAAGTGTCAACAAAGACAAAATGCAGCAAACAAATGACAGAGATTGCATAGTTTGTTCACACCAATGCCAAGAAGAAGAAGAACAAGAACAATGAGAAGAACAAAAAGAAAAAAAAGAAAACAAAAGGCACGTTTTCACACACGTAGATAACAAAAAAGTTTGGTGTGTAAGTGCAAATTGTAGCTATGTGTGTGTGTGTGTGTTTACGTCTATACGTCCTTCTACCTATTTATATGATAGGTATACTTGACGGTGTTTACACTTTTATCACATGGCGGTCCGTCCCTCCTTTCCTCCACCCTTCTTCGTCTTGTAATTATTTTCGTACCTTGTTTATTAACCCCTTGTCATGGTGGAGCACCCTGTTCTCATGGAAAACCCCCCCCCCCCCCCCCCCTCCTTTTCTCATTGCCCGGTTTGTAGATGCACGAAAGCTTCTTAGAGCGGAAATCAAGCACACACCAGTCACGCATGCGCCAGAATGGATAAGCGTCATTAGTTACGCAGGGGTATTTCTAACTTTTCATGCTCAGGACTCATTGTGGATCTATTTCGTTTTGATTCAGTTATGTTGAGTATTTCATTGTTTTTCTTTGTGAATCAGCAAATCAAACTGTAGCACTAGCATAGAACCTAATTATACACACTTTTATTGGTAGGTATCCTATACATTTGACGAATTAATTACCATAACAATAATTATTGTAACATGTCTTTAACAAGTTTCAAAATTACGCTCGTCTCAATACGTTGAGATTATTCAAAGATGAGACTTCTCTTTAAATATCCATGCTGTAAAGACTAAGAGATTATGCGAAGATTTGAAAGACCAGATCTTGAAATTACAGAGAATAGTCCAAATCTGAAAACAAAAATCGTGCACCACGATTCGAACTCAAGATCCCCGCACTCAGAAGCAATTAATACAATGTCCATTTATCTATAAATATCATTCGTTTGAATTTAAATGGATCAAACCAAATGGATGGTTTTTCATAACATTCAAGACGATTATCGAAGGATTCCGTATAATCAAGTTCCGCGTCCACGCTAGTTTGTTTGTCAACACCTCTAGGTCTCGTGACACAATGCAACGAATAAGAGATTGTAGATTGAGTCACGTGATCAAGGAGAGTTGTTAACATTGTTACGTGATATACTCACTATGTATAAAAATAACCCAATTAATCAGTTGAGATATTTACTACAAGAACATTTTGTTTCATTCGCACCATGTGGTTGGCTAGATGTCCTCAGATACAGGAGATCATTATTAGCAGATGTTTAAAAGATGTTACTTTAGTAAGCGACCCTGTTTAAGGTACACCACAAAGAAACAAAGAAGTGGACGATAAAAAAAAACCCACAATAGGGATGTCTACAGGAAGGATTTTCCCGATTTATACCTATCAAATCCTCTTCTTCTATGTGTATCTGCTGGGAAAACCGACCTTAGAATACATCTTTATTAGATTAGATTTCCACGTCTTTATAAGAAGACAAATAATATGATAAGTAGAGAACGTAAACGCCATAGAGTGAGACTAGATGGCCAGGATCGGGTTGATAGTTATAAATACGAAGGCGTAATGATAACATCAATATAAATGGTAGCGTTAAAGAAGAAATTGATCAAAGAATCAGCAAGAAGACCAAAGTGTATGGTCAATTAGGGCAATCTTTGATAAGGAAAGGAGAACTTACAACTAAAATATAGATATCTATTGCCCAACATAATTATATGGAAGTGAGTCATGGAAAAATGCAAGTTAGGCAACAAATTATATTTTTAGATCAGTTGGCAAAACTAGAAGGGATGAATAAAAACACTTGGATTATAGACGTTCTCGACCCAGAGAAACCCAGCCTAATGGTGCTGGCCCTACACTGTAATGGTAAAAGGGAACTGGATAAGAAGAAGAAGAAAACGAAAAAGAAGAAGAAGGATTATAGATGTTAAACAGACAGTTAAGACCAAAAATAGAAGGAAATCAGTTAAGATAATGTGGACGTGAAGATAGAATGAATGAGCAGATCGTGTAGGTATGTAGATAGAATGAATGAACAGATAATTCCTAAACAGAATTGTAACTAAACAACGAGGTTGACCTTGGGAAAATGTGGACAGAGGTCATCTCTGATAATGTAAAGAAAAGAGAATCACTTTAGTCGAAGCGAAGAAAAGAAGTCGAAATAGAGAGGAGTGGAGGAAGTTTGTTCATTATAGATAAACCTGACACCGAAAGGTAAACCAGGAAATGATAAAGAAAGAGAGAAAAAGTCTTTATCAGAATCAAAGTGCGATAAAATGTGAATGATATTACTGTATTTGATAATAATGATAGTATTGTAATAAATGTTGCCTCTATCACGCAAACAACCAATGTTATTGTTGATTGAAAAAGTGAAGCGAACTGTGACGCATCAATATCTAATAACTCTGTCACTTATGGTAGACTACTACAGTATGCAGCATGCGATTCTTGTTTTTAAATCAGTTTGTTGCTTTGTTTCTTGTTCCTTCTAATTCTAATGACACTTTAAGCAAGTGTACAACACGAGCATTACATACTTAACAAAATTCAAGTAACATTATCACCGCCACGAGCACTAGTACTAGCACCACCATCATAATCACCCAAAGCAGCAGCAGCAGCAGCACCACCACCACCACAAGCAGCATCACCATAACCACTATCATCGTCATCACCATCATCGTCGTCATCGTCATTATCACCATCACCATCACCATCATCACCACCAACAACAACACCAAAAATATCTGGGGGACCAAAGCCAACATCAGAAAATAACAATAAGACCACCATGATCATAATTTAATTGTATCTTTATTATTATTATCATCACCAATTTCATCCTTCGCCTTGAAGCGACAAATAGAATTGATCTTAGGATCTGGGAGACGCTCTTAACTAATACAACAAGTACCTTCATTAAGACGTTACATTCCAATTTACCGTCACGCTTGACGCCCCGCTACATTCCTCCAATTGTCACGTCCGCCTTGCGTGCCATCCATTGGTCGTCCTCGGTGTATCGGTATCATCTTACTTCTCTCATTCATTTCAGGTAGTATCGTATCTCATTTCCCTGATCGTGTTCGAAACAGTTGCCTCGTACCACGAGGAAACAATCCTTACAAGACCAACGAATGCATCATTTACTCACTTTTAACATGTAACTTTTGATGACGCCTGAGACAAACAGAAAAAAAATACACTGTGAACAATTATCTAGAATGAGACAAGTTTTATGGATGTGTCATTCGTTCTCCTCGCCGACATTATTCTTTCGATCACAATATCTCGAATTGTTATGAAGTAGAAAGCTTAACAGTCATGTCATCAGGAAGTTACGACTTACAAACTCGCAGGTCCCAAACGTTCGGGACTAAAATAAGCCACCCACCCACAGGAACGTTTCGGAGACTGCCCGAAAGACAACTGAGAACCCGTTCTCTGGACCTCCATGACACCTATGATCCCCCGGTGCTGGACGATTCCTTGGCCACGTATATTTCTCACGAGGGACGGAAACAGGATGTCGATATTGACTTCTCGGTAGTTCCCTGTGAGAAAAACGATGACCATAAAAGAAGGTTTTCTGCATCATTGGGAACGACAGATCCCGAGTGGGAGAAATTTGAACGCGAAGCTTCGAAATCCATATCTCTGGAAAATGAAAGTGCCTCCTCCCCAAAATCATCGAAGGCGTTGAAACGTTCAAATTCTGGGAAAACGCGGAGCAAATCTGATTCAAGTGATAAACACAAAAAACACAGCGGATTTTTCAGTTACTTGTCAAGAACTTTGCGTAAAGGGAGAGAGAAGAGCAGAAAGAAGGTGAATGATACATCTTACAAAAATGAAAGCAGTTCCTCAGAAGATGATGATAAGAATGATAAGAGAGATAATGACTTTGATGACGTCAAGATAAGCTCTCCTGATACTCAGCCTGGACTTGATAATAGTAACGAGGAACTCTATGACACGGATGAGAAACAACCAAGTAATTCAAAATATATGCCGTGTGTTTCATCGTTGTTCCAAACCATTGGATCGGAGGAACTATTCAGTAAAGCGGACAACGCTTCTACGTGCGATACGCTGAGTGAAATCAGTTCTTGCTCCAGCCTCGAAAAACGCACATCTTTACATTCCGACGATGAAAGAAGTACAGGTGTTCAAACAAAGAAAGCGGAACATTTGGACAGTGAAAGTATTGGTGAAAGTTCTGACAGTAGCTCTAGTTCACAGTCAACAACTGAGAGTGACAACATCAAGCAGTCTACTGTATACCATACATCTGTCACAAATGATATGGATAAACAAGACAGTGGAAAAGCTCCAAATAAACAATCAACTACAGCAGACGTACACAACGAAGGGCCATTTACTTCACCGCCTAAAGGGACAATACCATCGAGCTCAACCAACCCCAGAACATTCAAGCTCGAAGCTACAGTTGTGATGGATAATGAAAACCAGGCGTCCAAAGATATGCTCGCCTTCTTTGGGCCTGTATACCTTAGTCCTGTCAAAGACAATGATGGGCAGGGTATGCAGTACGTCATTCGGCCCGGATCGTCCTCGGGGCTGAGGTCCCCTACACCATCTGAGGAGGAGATAATACTTGGTCAAGGCCACAAGGAAAAGCGAATGAGCTGTAAGTTGACGTTGTTCTTTAGCTCTGTTGATATAGACTTGTTATTTGTCGGCAATCTCCCACATATCATTTCTGATATCATATTATTATCACATTCATATATCTATTCATATATCTATATATTCATCTTTTCATCTATCTGTCAATCTATCTATCTACGTATCTTCTTTCCTTCTCTCCATCTATTTATTTATCTATCTATATATCGTTATCTATCCATCTATCTCTCTATCTACCTACCTATTTATCTATATATTCATATATATCTATCTATTTATCTATCAATCTATCGATCCATCTATATTTAGTCTATCAATTTATCCATCTTCCACTCTAACCATCTATAAATATATTCATCCATCTATTCATCTATCTATCTAAATGTCTTTTTGTTTATCAATCTACAAAATCATGTAATTATGCATCTATCTATCTATTCATCTCTAACTGCCTATCTACCTCTATTTCGAACTCTTTACTTCAACCTCAAATCTTTTCATTCTTGGCCCAATGTTACGATGTCCTGCCTGAGATCTGCAACAATTCCGACTCATAATTCCCCTCTTCTGGGAAGAGAGAAGTGGAGCAAAACATTGTTTGTGTAAAGCGTGAAACTCTGTGCGTGACCTAGAGTCTACGCCCTCTCGTGTAATGATATTATCATCTAAATAAGACTTAAGCAACATTTCATTCAAACGGTAATGGGGACGTATAATAATGATAGTGATGATATTGATGATAACAATAATAATAATAATAATAATAATGATAATAATAGTAACGATGATGATAATGATAACGATAATGAGGATGATGATGATATATGATTCTTTCTAAATGAACCATTCTTTATGGAAAACATCTTATCATCTTTATTGAGTCCAGAATCTGACAAAGAATTGTAACATTAAAAGTGTTTTCAGAGTGTGAAATTGTGTTTGATTCGTGTTTCATGAGAAGGGGAAACGGACGGACTCCGGGAGCGTAAAAAATGTGTTTTATAGACTTTCTGGGTTTTCACTAAGAGAGCAACGAGAATGTGAGGAAGATGTAAGGCCACTCCGTTTCAACTTTCTCTCACTTCCATGTTGCCTAAAAATAACACTTAGCTACATAACTCACACATTATGTCCCTCCATGTAATGTGTTGAGGGAACACACTAAACAAGTGCATATTTTGTGTTCTTACTACTATTTGGAACCGCCCTAACGAACTGGTATCTCATTATAACAAACATGCGTTGACAAAGCAAATGCTAGGTCAGAGTGTCTTGTTACATGTTTCCATAGCAACAGCGACAGGCATCCCTGTGATCCGTATTATGTAGATCTGTCCTACATTCATAAATCGTGGACACTCCTCGTAAGTAAGTGGTGCTGTTTATGTGTAGGCAAAGTGTTGGCCTCTTCAATCAAAAATAATTATGCTCCGCGGCCCTGGACTGTTTACCGTAATTCTTCAAAGGCCATAAATTCTGAGTGTAGGAGTGTTTGTTCAAATCTTGACCGCCTAAAGACAAGAGTGTGTAAAAACCACAGTGAGAGCTTATGTAATTAGTAGTGGAATTCGACCCGATTTTCATATTTGATTTAAGGTTGGTAGCTATTGATCTATGTATTATGGTTTGGATAGTGGTTTGGTGTTTGTCGACTTAGGATGTGTTCGTGGTACCTTTGACATTGAAAATATTTTCCCATTGTTATGAGTAGAGAAACACTTCCAAATCCGAGTGGAACTGATATCTTCCTCAGATGGGTATGGATTGTTATACCATGGGCATTAGTGACGTTAAGAGGAAAGAAACCCATTCAATAACAATCGTATTTCACATGTGAAATAACAAATATTCCTCCGCGATTCGAGGTCCTACTTTATTTATTCGATGACCTATCTATATAAGATCCTTAGCTACGTGTAATGTAGAGACGCGGTTTTCAGTGTTGAATATTATTCATTAAATAGTAAACACACGCTTTTATTTCGTAAAAAAACCCCATCCCTATTGTAAGGAATGTGCATTGTTTAAATGTTTTAGATACTAATATCTACACCATGGACCGTTTAATATATTTTAGTTGAACTAATTTTCAAAGATAAAAACCAAAGGGACATAACATTTTATTATGGGCGAAGACATTCGAACACAAACAAGCCCAGCTATTACAGTTAACAAGGAAGAAAGTAAAATTCAAAACGCTGTGAAAACTATTTTTCAATCTCGCATTTATGGTGGCAATTGTTATAAAAATTTCAACAAATATACTATCTAAATATCTAGAGTTAGGATAGTTGATTCGATGAAATCTAGAGGGTCTAGACCGGGTCTAGCTAGGGTCTAGGTCACTTGAAATTGTCTTGTCTTGTCTAGTCGAGACCTATCCTATTAATGTTACAATTTAAAATCAACAACTTTCTGTTTCGAGTTAAAATAAAGTAATAGTCATTTTCGTTTTAATTTGAGGAAGTAAAAGCTCATTTTTCCCCTAGCGGAGTGTTGCGAGGCAGTGACCCGATTAGGAAGTGATGGTGAATAGAGTGCAGATTTGAGTCTGCTGTTGAAATAGCTTGGTTGTTTTAATCAGAACCCCTGTAACAATGGCATAGCCGTGTATATAAAAACTCGTGATTTGGGATATCATAGTTATTCCACTCATTTTTATCAAACTTTGCGTTGATGCTTGTTAAAACTCGCATCATTACAAGTTTGATAAAAATTCGTGGAATAACAATGATATCTCAAATCACTCATGAAACATCCACTGATTATTGAGACATTAGATCAATTTTTTGTCTGTTATATTGCATGGTATCATTTGACAAGTAGACAAGTACTAACCTTAATGTAAACATACAAAGTAAATCATTGAAATAAATTGAAATATTTTTTTTAATCTGCTTTTTAATGCCAACGTTTACACCATTTCACGATCATATTTCATGCGAATTGTTATACAGTGATTTGAATGTTTAATTGCTGTTATCATGTTATGTATCGAAAGCGCCGATTCTAATTTGTGAGGGGGTGGGGGTGGGGGGGGGGGGTAATTCATTTCTTGCATGTTGGACATCAACTAATTGCCGTTTGCCTCATGTTTCCAATCCGTTCACTCATTCAAATGATACTCTTGCTTTAGACAGAACTTGCGCCAAGCTGTCAACGCCGCTCCCTCCTCCTCCTACTACTACTGATACTACTACTACTACTACTGCTGCTGCTGGTGCTACTACTACTACTACTACTACTACTACTACTACTACTACTACTACTACTACTACTCCGACGACAACGACAAACACTACTACTACCCCTACCTTACTACTAGGGCTACTTCTACTACTACTACTACTATGGTAGTAGTAGTAGTACTACTTCTTCTTCTTCTACTACTACTACTACTACTACTACTACTACTACTACTACTGCTGCTGCTAGTGCTACTACTACTACTACTACTACTACTATTACTACCACTACTATTACTACTACGGCTGCTGCTACTACTACTACTACTACTTCTACTACTACTACTACGACTACTCCGACGACAACGACAAACACTACTACAACCCCTACCCTACTACTAGGGCTACTTCTACTACTACTACTACTACTACTACTACTACTACTATTACCACTCCTACTACTACTACGAACTACTACTACTACTACTACTGCTGCTGCTACTACTACTACTACTATTACCACCACTACTACTACTACTACAACTACATCTACTGCTACTACTACTACTACTTCTATTGCTGCTGCAGCTACTACTACTAATATTACTACTATTACGACTACTACTACTACCAGACCCACTGCTATTGCTACTACTACTACTCTACTACTACTACTACTACTACTACTACTACTACTACTACTACTACTACTAGTAGTAGTAGTAATACTACTAAAACTACTACTACTAAAACTACTACAACTAAAACTTTCTTCTTTCTTATCCAGTTCCCTTTTACCATTACTTCATTACAGTGAAGGGCCACACCATGAGGATCAAGGTATTAAGCCAAGCAGATATCAACCCACTGTGACCTCTGTGGTAGGGTCTAATTTTGCCCGGACAGCGGCCTTTCGGCCTACTCTTATCGATTTTAAACTGCCAAGGGTTCTTTAGCGTGCGCAACATGCACACGGGACCTCCGAGTTTATCGTCCGTCTCCGATGGGACTAGGTTCTCGATCCCACCTTCCTGAATAGGTTCAGGGGAGTGGCTAATAGGTTTTCACCGAGTTTCAAGGAGAAAAATACCCGACAGTGTCGCTGCCGGGAGACGACTAAAACGACTACTGTTAAAACGTCTGCTGCTCCAACAACAATAACAACAACAACTACTACTACTACTTAAACTACTATGTACTAAAACGATTGATTTCTTTCCTTCTTATCCAGTTCCCTGTTACCATTACAGTGACTGTAGGCCCCGCTCTATTTTGAGGATTTACTCTGGATCAAGATATTAGGCCAAGCAGATGATCAGCCTGCTATGACTTTTTTGTTGTAGGAATTGATTTTGACCAGACAGCGGCCTTTCGGCCTACTCTTCTCGATTTCCAACAGAGTTCTTTAACGTGCACAACTTGCACACAGGACCTCCGAATTTATCGTCCGTCTCCGATAGGACTATTGCTACAACTACTAAACTTCTGCTGCTCCAACAACAACTACTACTCCTACTACCAATTCTATTTTAACTACAATTACTGCTACAACGTAACCACCTCTGTTACTAATATTACTACTAAGTCCATTTATCTTTGTTTTCTGCGACACTGAAGATACTTCATCCCCCTTCACATGTAACAGCTCCACGGCCCCTCCCCCACCTCCCCCTCTTCCTACAATTAAATCGTTTCTGCTACTATTACTCCACTCTGCCCAAATGAGTAGGTTTCAAGTGCTGATGGCTTGGGCGGAACAGTACATTCCATTCCTAGCTTGAATGGGGCAACGGGTTAAAGCGCATTGCCCAAAATATATACGGAGCGTCAAAAGCTGGACACGAACCAATGCTACAGCTCGAGCAATGCAGTAACCTCTCGGTCACGCTATTGGTATCTTACCTTTATCAGTGTCGTTACTGATGCTGCTATGCTTCGGTCTAGCACATTTTACAAGCAGTCTTTTGCACAGCAAGTGCTTGGAAGTAAGATCAGGATTACTTGTCATTGTAGTGGCCCCAGTGGCTCAGGGATATGGTTCTGGCATTTGAAGCGAAAGGTACCGCCGGGTTCGAATCCTAGCGACGACAGTTGTTGTTTTTCTTCATAAAACTCGGTATAAACCTATTTGCCACTCGCCTGATCCAAAAAAGGTAGGTGGGATCAAGAACCTAGTCCTATTGGAGACGGACGATAAATTCGGAGGTCGTGTGTATAAGTTGTGCACGTTAAAGAACCATTGGCAGTTGGAGAGTAGGCCGAAGGTCTGATTCCTACTACAAAAAAGTCACAGTGGGCTGATCACCTGCTTGGTCTTTATATCTTGATCCAGAGTAAATCCACTTCATAGAGAGGGCCCTACACCGTAATGGTAACAGAAAGACTTTTCATTGTTGTTGGGTTTTTCTGGTATTGCCCTTGAAGTTAAAATGGAATCCTCAATCCCCAATGAGACGGACGTTTAAGTAGGAGATATCGCTTGTTGATATTACACCGTCTATGCTGACAAGGCGTAAAACTAACACATTTGAATTGGAGCTTTGAAGCGTGTGTTTCCACACCTTTACGTCTTCAATGACTGTCTTGAAATGCATGATGATAAAAGGTTGTTTTTAAAAGTTCTTAAATGTGGAGTTTTACGCCTTTTCAACACATATAGGTCATATCAAAGACGGTTCTAAAGGACTTGAGAAGATGCCACGTGAGTCGAATAAGTTAGGAAAACATGTTGTTGTGGAGTATGTCAGAATATGACTGGGAGCGAGTCTATTTGTATCGCGCCGACGCTATTCAATAACCATCTTGCAACAGTATTTTTTTTAGTGTACCTGATAAAGACGGGAAGCGTACAATATGGAAAGTTGGTACACATTGAATTGCTGACAAAGGGGTGGCGTCCAGTGTGACTGTAACGTTGTAAAGAGAAGAGAAATTACTAAATTTGATGCAAAGAAAGGAAATCGACACATAGAGGGGTTAGGCAAATGTGTTCATTATAAATAAACCTGACACCGACAGGTAAACCATGAAATGATAAACAAAATAGACAAGAATCGTAGCTCCCATCCTTTCATCCACTCATTTTTCTAAATAAAACAAACTATTACTTTCATTATCTTGACCCAGATACACAAGAAAACGAAACCGCCACAGCCGACCTGACGCTGGACTGCCCCGATGATTCAGAAATTAAGTCTACAGTCGGCGGTACACATTCCATCACTTCGCCAACAACCGACCCCTTTCTTCCCATTACATCTCTGTGTCACGTGATCCACGGCCAACTCGAACCGGCACTGGCACCGGTGCAGTCTGGAGACAACGACCGTTGTTCCACTACAGGCAACAACACCGAGCCTGAAAATAACGAAAATAAGAAACGCGACGAGGATCAAGCACTCGAGATAAGACCGTCGTCTGCGGACAATGAGGAAGGGGGTCGGGAGACAGATAACCCTGATACTGGTACCAAAGCCGTAGGTGGTGGTGGGAACGATAGAAATGATGATGATGATGATGTCGCAGTGCCAAGACCGGTACCAGCTAAACGCGGTGTGGCGCCGAACACAGTAATTAGAGAGGAAGACAATGAAGGGACGTCATCATCTTCTTCATCATCGTCGTCGTCTTCCTCTTCTTCCTCAGAGTCTGATAACGAGGACAAAATAAACGAGCTGGATGAAGATTTATTGGGGAATAACCACCACGATCAAGAAAAAAGTACAGCATTGGAAGAGAAAGTTACCTCCCCTTGTGGTGAAGGTATTTCCGTAAACATTGTCCCAACGAGGAGGAAAGTGGAATATCTGGACCCTACTAAATTTTTAGTGCAGACTTCCGACCGTGAGAATAAAATTCTTGATTTGGATCAAGTCTTGGAGATTTCGATTTCTGACATTAGTGTTGTGCAAAGCAAGGAGTTCGTGCCTATAGAAGATAATCTAGATTCACAAGATAATGAAAATATTGTGTTGGAGGTTGATAACATTCTAGTGTTAGGCAGTGACAGCAATGTGTCAAGTGATGATAAAATTGTGACAGGAGATAAAAGCATTGTGTCAGATAGCTCTGATAGCTCAGTGAACAGCAAAAACCATAGTGATACCAAAATATCAGATTCATCTGTCAGTGATAGCGATGATAGAGAGTGTTCTGTTGAAACGGTGGAAGTCGTTGAAAACGCTGGCACGATTGTGATGGACACTGAAACAGTGAAGATCACTGAAAACGCTGCTACAATTGGGACAGACAGTGGTACTGTGAAGATCACTGAAGCTACGATTGAAACAGACACTGAAACAGTGAAGATCACTGAAAACGCTGCTACAATTGGGACAGACAGTGGTACTGTGAAGATCACTGAAAACGCTGCTATAATTGGGACAGACAGTGGTACTGTGAAGATCACTGAAAACGCTGCTACAATTGGGACAGACAGTGGTAATGTGAAGATCATTGAAAACGCTGCTACAATTGGGACAGACAGTGGTAATGTGAAGATCACTGAAAACGCTGCTACGATTGAAACAGACACTGAAACAGTGACAATCACTGACAACGCTGCTACAATTGGGACAGACACTGGTACTGTGAAAATCAATGAAGAGGCATGTACCAATGTAACTGTAACAGAATACATGGACAAGTCTGAGAACGAAGAATACTTTTACGAAATTGACAAAAAGAGCGATGAAGCAGTGATTTCCATAAAAGATTTTGAAAAAGAAGACAATCTAAAGCACCAAAATTCAAATTCTTCTAGTGATAGCCATGAAAAGAATCGCACTCCTAATAGAAGTGCATTGAATATTTCGGCTTATTCTTCATCCTCTTCGGATTCTAGTTCTGACGAGGATACCGACGTCAAAGTGATAGACAAATCTGATTATATTCCGGGCACCATGGAGTCTAACGGACATGTTGAGACGGTTTTCAACGTTGAGATTAAGAGTGTTTCGGATTTACCAGCAGTCGGTGATATTATCTCGTGCGAAAGTAAAACATTGTATGCGGACTTTGATAATAAAGAAATAGAACAATTGCAAGAAGTTAAAGAACTGAAAATACCGGAATCAGGAGAAAAAGCCATTTTAGAAAATGGATTTACGACAGGAATAAGTCAAAATGTTGTCAATACGAACGTTGACTTTACAAACATATCTGCTCAAATAGAAATATCTTCGGTAGAGAATGACACAAAACTCGCCGCGGAGGATCAAATGGTTTCAGAGACAGTGCTCGTCGAATGCGCCTCAGTTAATGTGGACACAGAACAATTCGAAGTACTACATAAATCATTGAACAGCGATACACAAGCGGAAGAATGTTTCGACAACAAACCCGTAGATTCGACAGGAGAATTTGCAAAAACTGAATCAATTTCAGGGTCAGATCTTCAACTGGAGTTGATGGAAGTCGTGAAAGAAGAAGTGAATAAACTTGAACAGGAGCAAATGAATCATATCCTGACGGAGAATTCAGAAACCGTTGCTGACTCCTCCACATCCTCTTCCGAATCTTCTGAGTCAAGCCAAGCTCTTAGATCTGATAGTAAAGAAGACTCGTTGCCCAAAGATCAGATTAACGATATCTGTATATGTGTGCCAAACCAAGAGAAGCAGTGTGAAAATGACAGCTGGGAAGCAGTGCACGAAGCACTGAAAGAAACGGCACCGACGGTTGTAATCAACAATGAACGCATGTCCAACGACCAGATCAGCAAGGAAATCACAATTCCTGTATCCGATGACGCATTGATTTCATCAATTGACTTACAAAAAACATACTGCTGTGAATCAACTCAGACTCCTAAAAATGACATGATTCTAGAAGAAAGTGTCAAACCGATGTCTCCTCCCGTGAGATCAAATAAAAAGGATCCTTTGCGGCAATCATCAAGCAATAACCAGACACCAGTAAGGGGCGTTGTATCGGACACATCACAGATATCTATAAACAACGAATCTATGACGTCAAACAGATCTGAATTGGACACAAGCACAGACACCAATACGACTGACCAAAGCATTCGTGAGGATAAATCCATCAAGTCCCACTCTTCACCAAATGATGATTCGATTAACACATCATTATCTAGCACCCCAGCACAAAAAAACATAAGTTTGGAATTGCCGACTGAAGAGAAGAAAAAGAAAAGGATGTCGAAGAGCGAGAAAAGTCGGGATCAAGATGAAGACAGATCAAAACAAAAAGAAAATGTGAAAGCGAAAAAGTCGAAGGACACGAGTAGCTCTTCGGCTTCAACTGCTTCATCAAATGAATCGAGCCGATCGAAAACGTCTTCCAAACTCAGCAAACTCCTCAGGCCATTCCGACGAGGCAAGAGTAAAGAATATGACGTGGAAACGACACAAAAGCAGCTTACAGAAGAATTTTCTGATAGTCCTAGCAAAGAATCCCCACAGTCCCATTTGAATGCCCCCAGAACATCGACACCCCGCTCTGAAGCATCTTTCTCTGAGACCTCGCACCAGTCAGCTTCAGAATTAGAGAAGAGCTTTGAGGAAATGTCCACTACGGTGTCTTCATCGCAATCTACTCCATCCATTTCCTCAAAAAGCAAAGTCTCCAATATGGACAAGTCTTATCAAAGTGTTAGTTCCAAAGACACCCAAAACAAATCTGGTGCGCAAACGTCATCATCTAATGAATCGACACCAAAAGCCAGCCGAAAGTCATCACGTGACACCTCATTGAATCTCACACGTGACATGCCACAGTCGAAGGATATTAGTACTGACATCCCAACTCAAGATACGAGGGACGTAAATGGGAAAGAAACCACTTCAAAGAGTGAATCAGATTCCACATTAAACTCTCCTTCGAAAGAAAAAGAACCTCGAGCAAGTGAGGATTCAGATGCAAAAAAGAAAAAGGCCAAATCTAAAGATAAGAAAAGAGATGCCTCAGTTTCTTCAGTATCATCATTTACCGCGCAGTCTGAGCTTGACACCTCGATTGCTTCAGACGCACATTCTCAAAATAAAAAAGAGAAGGAGAAAGAAAAGAGGAAAGAAAAACACGAAAGGCGAGAAAAGGGGGAGAAAAAGGTCAAAGATCATCATGCGAAAGATTCCGAAAGACGGAAAGAGAAAAAGATTAGAGAAAAAGATGTAGATCAGGATGTGAATGACATCACGGGGTCAATGCAGAGTTTGAGCAGTGTTGATAGTCGGGCAAGTAAGAAACATAAGGATTCAGAGTCAAGGCATCGTGAAAAAAGAAGAAAGAGTAACAAAGAAGATCCGAAAGAAGATGTGGCGTCTTCAAAGGAGAAAGTAACTGAAAAACCAGAGAAGAAAGACAAAGAAAAGAAGAAAGTTAAAGACGCTGATAAATCCTCAAAATCAACGAAGGAGCACAGACAAGACAAACAAAGAAAAGATAGGAAGACATCGAAACCAACCAGTGAGGAGAACAAGAAAGTAGAAAATCCAAAATCGCCAGAAGAAAGCATTATGTCATCTAAATCCAGTCACACAGTCGGACAAATCAACTCATCTTCATCGTCTGATCAAACTCTCAGTTTGGCCGACAGCATATCGGTTTCCCCGTCAGAAATCAAAAGGAGAAATTCAGACGAAGAACGACTGCGAAAGTATTCTTTACAAGCACAAGAGAAACCATTACAAACCTCCGCCATTGAAAAGCCCGAAGAAGAATCTACGTTCGCACAAGTTGCTGTAGAAGCTCCTGTTGAAAAAAGTGTCCACGTCTCCCAGTCTGCCTCTATGCCCGTGACGACCCTAAAAGAAGACAATAGTGAAGACACAATCACGCCTATCCCACCACCACGAACACCGAAAGCTAAGAAATCCTCAAAAGTGAGAAAAATACTCCCTTCACTTCGATCTCCTAAAGAAAAGGATAAAAGCAGTGACAAGAAACAAGGATTAGAACGACAAAACAGTGAATTTGATGGGACGTACCACAGGGAAGATGATGGGATTTTCAACGAATCCCCGGACGTCGATCCGAAGAAAACCAAGCCTAAAAGAAGTCCTTCTAAACGTGAAAATATTCCGTACATTGACGATGCTGAAGTGGTGGACCCAAATGACCTTGCCCTTGCAACCACAGAAATACACCATTTTGTGGTGGTGGCAATTGATTTCGGCACCACTCACAGTGGTTACGCTTTCAGGTGAGGCAGCTTCTGTGGAGTTTTTTGTTCGTTTATTTGTTGTCGTTTTTATTTCGTTTCTATTTTTACTTGCTGTCGTTTTTGATTATGTACGTTAGTTTTTGCATCATGTGTCTTTTGATAATCATAATAATGGATTTCATTTTACCGTTCGTTATCATCATTTTGGTCGAGTTTATGTAAATGGTTGTGTTTTCTCTAGACATTGCTGCCAAATTCAACTGTTTAAAGAGAGTGAGTGAGTGTGTGTGTGTGTGTGTGTGTGTGTGTGAGAGAGAGAGAGAGAGAGAGAGAGAGAGAGAGAGAGAG
>JARBEQ010268617.1:0-10024 GCA_030265355.1 Tritonia tetraquetra
TGAGTGGAACGCGTGCGCAACAGAAAATAGCGCGATTCTGGACACTCAATTCGTTGACGCCAGTCTGTCTTCACCCGCCCGTGCCATGGCAGATTTCCCATGACAACCACAGACCATGGGCGATGTCCGTGGAATCCACAGACGGATCCACGGAAGAGTGGCAGCCCTGGTCAATAATAGTGACAGTAGGTACTCAAAACTGCCCGCTTAACAAGGTGACAACACAATCGACTAGCTTTCGACCCTTGCCAGTTCAAATTGATAGCATATCCCTTCTTCTCAGAAGGGCTAATGCCGACTGATTTGTTCCCCCTCATTTCACTATTGTCTCCCAATCGCAGAGGTGTCAAATTTGCTCCAAGGCCAATTCTGTTGTAAAGTTTTCATATTTTGCTAACATTTTACGTCTCTACATATATGTAAGCCATTTCTGGAAGACACTATTGATTGTGATGTTATGGCCCTCTGAATTTGGCCCATTGAGCTTCAAAAGTAATTTTTTTTTTTTAATTAGCCCTGGGTACCTAAAGATAGTAACCTTACACCGAACGGTACTAAAAAGGTTACTGATAAAGAATAAAAGAAACTAAAGATATGTGATGGCAGAGTAGACAGAGGTGAAATGAACTAAATTGTTTGCCTTCTTGTAAATTTTAACTGAAGAGACCAATAACACATCAAATTCCTACTTACGTTTGTTTTCAGCATGGCCTGTAACAGCGAAAGTATTAGCTGCGAGTGAGGCTTGAACCTTGGGATTATTGAAATGGATCACTTGGCCATCATCTTTGATCATATTTACCTGTAAAATGAAAATGTACTGGGATCAGAAATGGATGCACTGTTATTTAAAAAAATAAAAACCCTATGTACAGAATCATTTATGCAAGGATAGCCTGTAAAGCACATTTTATTTCATATCACCAAAAAAAATGTATCCCCAGGCATGAAAGGCACTGTTGCAAGTGGACAACGGTTTAAACCAAAAAATTTGTCTTTGTTAACTAGCGATAAACCGAAATGGCTCTAATTCTAAAGCAAAAGAAACAATGCAGCGATTGTGAAGTCAATAACAGAACCAGACACATACATTATGATGATATGGTCAAACAATCCATGTGGATTGCGCGTATTCGACTCTGAGACTATCTTATCAGACTGGCCATCAGTACACAGTGAAGATGGAGTTAGATGGATCTCATAGTACACGGCCGAACAAGTAAATCTCACAAGAGCAATCAAACCATAAGAAAAAGAACACTCAAAATCGCCTCTTCTTACAAAATACAACAGCACTAGTTTTGTACGTTCTAAATGTTTTTTATCATCCCTTGAGAGCTTGATAAATTGGATCTTTTGTGGCCTTCTTGCCCTGTTAAAATCAATCAAATCAAATGGGTATTTCTTACCCATATCAGATATTTTATCATTCAAGGCTACCAGGGTCATGTGACCCACGATCAATGATAAAAGATTATTGAAAATATGAAATCATTTGTCAAAATCCCTTCATTTCTATGGCTTCATTGAAAACCCTGCAGTACTGAAGGCTTACTATTGAGAATAGTGCTGTACCATGTGCTAAACCGAAAAAGAATGACTCAGCCTGTCTATCTGTTTAAATGTCCACTGTATACTGTAGATCTTTCCACACTGCTCTATTTCCCATAAATTTTCACACACCTTTGCCATTAGCAGGCATACCAACCTTACCCGAAGTAAAAACAGGACAAGACTACAGAAAAAAATAGAATTCCAATTTTCATGGGAGAAAAAAAAAACAGGAGTTGTCAGGCCTGCATTAGCCTCATCCAAACATGTTTCTATCCCAGGCAGCGCATAGCTGCATTTTATTTACCTAGAAATGTGTATTTAGACCAAAATAAAGGGGATCAAAATGAGCAGACCATCTTTGGACTTTACCTCCTCAATTCCAGGTATACTATTGACTGACAACTTTTTCAATGCTATTTGAATTTTTCTATCATCTGTTGTGGCAGTGCGGTGGATAACCTTCTTCTTTCTTCTTGCTGATCCCTGCGAATAACGTTGAGAAAGAATTAATATAAGTTACAAAATAGACAAGACTTACCTGTAAGGCAAGTGTAATTCTGTCTTTCCAGAATATTGATGGAATTCCTATGGAAATTGTGACAAATCCCATTAACCTCACAAAATAGTTTAAAATATTGCGAAGCAATTTTGGCTCTTGCCTGACAAATATTTTGCCAATAATGTACCCTTGCCTCTAAACAATCCACTCATGTACATTCATTAATGACCATCCAATGGACGAACCATAGAGATCAGTCATTAACGAAATGCTGAATCCTATTCCTTCCCCTGGGACTGGCCGCTTTCTTTATTCAAACAAACCCCCCTCGAAAAGACAGTGGCCAAAGAAGAAAAACGAGGTGCAATGGAAGCTGATAAATATAAGGGTTGGGGTTAGGGTTAGGAATGCCAAGGATTTCCTTGGCAAAGAGTCCCAAGGTTCAGATCAGCAGAGTGAATGTTAACATAATAGTATAGCAAGGACTGGTGTCATTCAGAAAATAAATTAAGAGACATCTTTAAGAATATCAATATTGAATAGCAGTCTCAAGGTTTCAGAATCAAAACCATACAGCTTGGTAAAAAATGACGATTTGCCGGTCCTGTGTCTTTGCATTTTTCTTCTTAAACAATTCGTAAGCGATGGACTAACTACTTCATGGAAGAATTGCTTTCTTTGGCTTATTGAGCGACTTCCCTTTTATTAGAAATATAATTTTTATGGTAAGAAAGGGGTTATTTATTATAACAAATCCTAAGTGATAAAAATTACAAGATGAGATGGTGGTGCCTAAGCATGGTTTGTTAACAGCTGTTGATGTGAATTCTTTCATGCAGGATAGATCGGATAAGATGTGTTGTTTTCAGAATATATCTTTGCCTTCATTTGTAAGACCAATTACACTAATACAGACAATGTGTAGAAACAAAAGTTTTGAAAGCTAAAACAAAGCCCTAGTTTGTAAGATTACTTAAAATTACAATATCAAAACATATCAGTATAGTATTAAGGTAACATAAAATAATAACAAAAGATAAGTTCTTTTTTTGCATTAAAAAACAGATTAAGATTATGAGTATCTAAAGTAACAAATGTTCAATCAGGCCTATAATTGAGCTAACCCATTAATTGTGGCACTGACTCAATACTTTTTCCCTTGCTCTAAATCCTAAAGAAAAGGGACATAACTTTAAAAAATAATAACATTTAAAAAATCACTACAATTGTTGCATCTTTCATTGAACCTTTATGGAAATTGGTAGTTAGAAGCATAAATGGTTGAAGTTCATTACAATATTTTATTAAGGAATGTGGTATTGGAGAAAAAATATACAAGGTAAGTCGAAAAGTCAATGAATGAAAACTAGGCTTAGTAGGTCTTTGTGTCTAAAAGTCCCCTAAGAGTATTGTGAAACCGAGCAAAGCCAGTCTAGTACAACTATAAACCGTTTCTGGTACCCTGTTTCTAGCAGTTTTTTTAATTATCTTTGCTGTGTCACTGGAAACAGTTGGTTGTTTCCATGTAGCATACCAAATAAAAGGGGCCTATCTATTTGTCTATTCTACTTCTGTACTCAATTCATAACAATTTTCTTTGGTCTGTCACAACCAGTTTCACTATTAAAATCTTTAAAATGAACATTTTCCAAGTTTTTAGACCACATCAGTCCATCAACTTCACTTATGGGGATGGACTAGGCTAAGCAAGAGAGCTAGAGATATCTTAATGGCTGGACTCGTTAAGTGATGTGGGTAGTCCCAGTGGCGCAGAGGTACGGTTCTCGTCTCAGAAGCGAAAGGTACATGGTTCGATTCCCAGTAGCGTGTTATTTTTCTCCGTGAAACTCAGTGAAAACCTATATATGCCATTCCCCTGATCCTATTCAGTTAGGTGGGATCAAAGAACCTAGCCCTATCAGAGATGGAAGATAAACTCGGAGGTCCTGTGTGCACGTTAAAGAACCCTTGGCAGTTAAAAATCGATAAGAGTAGGCCGCAAGGCCGCTGTCTGAGCAAAATTAATCCCTACCACAAAGGTCAGTGGGTTGATCACCTGCTTGACTTAATATCTTGAGCCAGAGAAATCCAGCCTCATAGTGCTGGCCCTACACTGTAACGGTAAAAGGGAATTGGATAAGAAGGAAGTTAAGTGATCTCATTTTTCATTAAAACATCTAAATCTAAGGCGATTGAAAGTCATAATTTTCACCGGTTGTAGAGAGCTAACGGAACCTGACATAACTGACTGCTTTCGGTAGTAAAGCAGTTTAATTGTTGGAATAACAGAAACGGCATAAAGATTATACTGGATTTCATCACGATCTACAAATACCTTGTCGCAGGCGATAGCGGGACATGTCGTGTTTGTCCATCTGGAGCCACCGGGTGTAACAAAAATAAAAAAGAAATGAAAATGGGTGGAAAAATAGAATCTCAACTTGTAAAGAAAAATGACAGCCCAAGTTACCTAACTCAAATCAATTTCATTGTATACAGGGAAAAGGTAAGATTTACTACTTCATAAATCTCAACCACATTTTCATTTTAAGCCTTTAAAAAACTTACCTTCCCACCAATACGAACAGCATCTGCTTTCGCCTGTAACTGTTTCAACTTTTCGGCATTCATGATTTCCTATGCAAGATAGAGAAAAAAAAAGGGTTAACTTTAAGTTTCCGCAGTGAACAGGGCAGTAATACCAAACATAATCTACAATAAGATATTTTATCGAGGCTGCATGAGAGTGATGTCCCTTTATCGAGTGTTCCCATAATTCTTGTGGGAAAATACTCGATACAAAATGACATGGTCATAATGCATTATTTTATCAAAATTATGTGGACTAAAATATTGCATAAAAATCATAAAATGCATTCTATCAGGTCATGCTATGGCACAACTATCACACAAGGTGCAAGGGAAACTACTCTTAGAATTCCCTACTAATTATATACCTAGTGAAATACGCCGAGTTGGCGATCTTATTGTAGATGATCGTTGGTAACACTATCTCCTCTTCAACGATACATTTTAATCTTTCTCAACGCCCCCCACGTTTGCCTTTTACAAATGAATAGTAAAACAATCGCTGATCGCTGTCGCAAGCAAACCACTTTTTTAAGTCCCAATTTTTTTAACTGCTCAAAATTCATGCAGATTTTATTTGACCTATGACACAGTAACTTGTGATGAAGCTATTCAAATGAACCAATAAAACATGAGAAATAGAACACCCAAGCACTCGACATGCGTCTTCCATCGATTCTACAACAATCAAGGTCTCTCAAAAAAATCCAACCCATAACAAACTTAAATGGTCTACTTGCGACACTGATGAAATTCTGATCCACAAGACATTTTTTGAGACTTCATAATGGTTTCTAGATATAGATGAAACTTGCCCTTAAATTAGTGATCATGAATAATGAAAATAATAATCATCATTTTAACCCTAGACCATTTTGAAGAGTAAATTTACTACCGTCCAATCGAGATCTGCGCAGTGCAAATCTATTTTGTAGGGTGCCGGGATTGAAAGGGCAAGGTGACTAAATTTACCTACGCTTTGTAGCTAGACCCCATACACTTCTTTTTAGATATATATGGAAAATATGTGATTTAAATTACTGACAAAATTATAAGAAAACACAGGATCAAGTTTATATAACAATCAATAAGTTTTTATGTAATTTTCATTGTTTGTTACCACCCTGATAACTTCACCCAGCCACCACCTGTGCACTAAATTTATATGCCCATAACTTCCTGTTTTAGCCTTAAGTTTTACGATAAAACATATGTATCACCCTGTTTCCTACTCAATTTCATTGGCATTGATAGAGCTTTGATCTGATAAAAAACAGATGCATAGATTTATTTGTTTGATCGAACTCCATTAATACCGCAGAGCAAGTGTTGGTGCCAGCCCTATGTTCAGCCATGAAAGGCAAACAAGATCCATCATAAATGCAGGCACCTTGACCGCCAAACACCACTGAACAGAGCCACAAATTCTATGGATCAAAGAATCTCAAACAAGCAGGTGATCATCAATTAAAGACAGGCCAATAAACAAATTACTTGGTAGCTCTTGTGGGTACCTCCTCAGTCTGGGCATACAGTTAACATTTATCCTCTGCACAGCAAGGTGAAACAGAATTTGAACCACTCAACATTGTGGCCCACTCACTCACACAATCTTAATCTCAAGTTACAAGTTGTTACTTTTACGCCATTGGCAACACATTTTAGGTCATATCAAAGGTGGGACCTTTGAAGTTAGTCTCATCTCTGATTACATTGGAATCATCAGGGTCAGAGCCATAAGACTCCAGAAAGTTCAAAGGAAAAAATCCCAACGTTGCCATCGGGATTCGAACCTAACCTTCTGCTCAAGTAGCTAAAGCTTTGACCACTACACCATGAAGCCCCCTCAATCACAAGTGAATGTGATCCAAATAACAATTAGCTTGAACGGCAAAGGCCTGAAACACCAAACTCAAAACAAAACTTGGGTCTCACCATGCATTTTGACTTGTCACACTCAAAACTTTCATCAAATTTCACTATTCTCTTCTAACCACAAAAGTGAATTGGTCTCATGCAAACTTGTAAGAAGAGTGGGCCCCTTGTTGACGACACCAGTCTATGGATTAGTCTAGACTATTCTAGATAGATGTCTAGATAGACTAGACAATGTCCTAACTTCACCTTTTTTGGGCATCATTATTATCATTATATCCCCCACTGAATCTTGCGTTATTTTAATTTTTCCAGCCAGACACCTTAACTTCAACAAACTTGCAAGATAAATTACAAAATTAACAAACATAAAAGTGTGGACATGAAAGTAAGTAGTACACAGTCCTGTCCATTCAGGATGAATCATGTTTTCCCAACAATTTCTTCAGGAATGTTGTGGCCACCATGCTATCCAGCAAACCAAACGGGACATGCCGACAACACAAAAACAAGGGCTGAGAATGACTGAACAAACAAAATCGACACCAGGCTACCAAGATATATAAATTATGCACCACAATTACTTTTTAGAGACCAAAAACGTTTTTCAAAAACCAAAATAATCACCTGAATCTGTGGATTTATCACTCCACGAGGCTTATTGTTATGGCCGTCGAGGAAAAAGGCAGTGACGTCATTGAATTTTGTGTAGGAGAGTTCACAATGTTTTCTCTTAGTCTCGAACCATTGTAATATAATGATACTTTTTTATGCTTTTGGTAATTGATAATTCTAAGCTTTTAGATAACTACAATATAAATATTATGACAATACTGTATGAGTGTTTGTTATATTTGCTGAAGGAGTTAAAAAGTGTAAAGATGTTTTACTTTGTAGTAGAGAGTTTTGGTTTGCCAGATAGCCCTCTTTTACGCTAAATTTCCAAGTGGGACAAAAATCGCTGATCTTATTATTGTGTTGAAGGATTGAGTGGAAACGAGTGGAAACGAAAAAAGAGACATTATCATTGAAAACACCACCCCTTTCCCCTTCCGTAAAATCTTTGCTAAGATTTAGTGAATTGTGCCATATTTCAGACAGGTACACTTTCCGACAAATGAAATGAAAGAACAAGTATCTACATAGGTTGATGTCCGTCCACTAAGCCTTCTTGATGATGTGCGTCCTTCCGATCGTAGATGACCACGCACGACTTAAGTAAGTATGGTCTTCCTGGGGCGGGCTAGTACGTGACTTTGGTCCTTTTCTGGGCACTAAAGGTAAGGCCGAAGTTGTCGCAGGCTTGGGAGAAGCGATCCATCTCGTTTTACATGGTTTCCTGGGCGCTGGCATTGAGCGCACAGTCATCAGCGAACAGAGGGTATCTGATAACAATCTCTCTCATCGTTAGTAATAGCCTTGAGGCGCCTGATGTTAAAGAGCTTGCCGTCTGTTCTGTATATATGACTTTGATGCCATCACTGACTTCATTTGTCAACATGACAGAGAAAACCATGCTGATCATTGTAGGGGCAAGAACACAGCCTTGCTCGACACCGTTGGTTACAGGAAAAACGCCTGAATAGTCTCCGCCGTCGATGACCTTCACCACCATGCCGTCGTGGAATTGCCAAACGATTGCGATGAACTTCCTGGGGCAGTCATATTTCTCCATTATCTTCCACAATCCTTCTCTGCTAACTGTATCGAAAGCGACAAAAGTTGCAAAGAGGGCACTGCGTTACTGCTTGCATTTTTCCTGGAGTTGGCGTGCCGTACATCCACCCTTAGCATGGAAGTCACACTGGCTTTCTGGAAGAAGGCCCTACTCAAGGTGCAAGACGGTTGAGTAGAACTTGAGCCAGGGCCTTACCAGCAATAGACAACAGAGAGATACCACGGTGATTGTCGCAAGACTTGCGGTTGCCTTTCCTCTTGTAGATGTGGACTAAGTTGGCATCTTTCAGCTGCTCTGGGACCTTTTCCCGCGTTCCACATGGACTGAAAGAGTTTAGCCAGCCTTTGGGTCATGGCATAACCACCTGTTTTTGTAGATGTCGGCTGGTATTGCATCGGGTCCTAGTGCTTTGCCACGAGATAGTTGCTTTACTGCCTTCCTGGCTTCGTCTTCTGAGGGCGGAATGTCACTTCCTGGTTATTCTCCACTTGTGGCAGGCGGACAATGGCCTCGTTATGGACATCTGTAGGGCGATTTTTGACGATATTAAAGCGTTCAGCCCATCTCTTCAGAATCTGCTTCTTCTTGGACGGCAGGGCAGTCCCATCTGCATTAAGGAGGGGTGAAGAGCCAGAGAATGGGGTCCATCTTACAGCTCAACGCTTGGGTCGATTTAGATTAAACCAGGTCGTGCATATTATTAGGAAAACCCTCCGCTAAATACAACGTAGGGCATAAGAAAGCTAGGTCGGACGCATTTTACACTGATTTGCAAGCGTTTTGACAGATCTACGTATTAAGTGTTATATGTTTGTTGTCCGTCTTGCTAGTTAACTGAGGAAGGGTATTAACCCGAAACGTTCTTCGTCGCTGTCCTTAATCCTTTGGAAGTTTTTAAAATTATTTGTTGTATCCCTTGGTGCATAACTTCCAGCAACCCCATTTGATTTGTGCTCATAATGCAAAGCGAGGTAGGCGCTACTCGTCGAACGGATAGCATGCTGAATCGGTCAGCGTAGTCAAGCAACATTGGCCGTGATCAGTGTGTGGATGGGTGACCACTCGGGCGCTGTTCCCGTGGGTAAGGCACTTAAATCTGCTTACCTCATTCGACACAGATGTAAATGAGTACATGACTGAGGGCAGCGAACGATCTTCTCAGAATGCTAGTGCTGATTCGCCTAACAGGCAGCTGTCACTTTATACTCCGTATGGTGTTGAGAGGGATACAGGAGTGTTATGGCCTGCCAGGGGGTAAACTATACATTGTGAAGCGCATAGACCATGATTAACTTTAGAAGTCACTTTCAGAGGCACAAATATTTTTTTTTCCTGACAGAGCATAATTTAGTCACTTTGGACCTACAGTTTGGAACACTTTGCCTCAAAGTATAATATATAACAGATGAGGTGATTTTTTAAAAGAAGGTAACAACTTTTATCATTCGTAAATGTCTTAATAGTCAATGATCCATTAAAACATGATTTGGTTATTACTTTGTACGATGTATTTATGTGATGTACGTTGATATAGTTTTATAGTATAGTATGTTTTAACTTCATAATTTGTAGTCTAAATATTGCTTGTCACTGCCCATATTTCTGTGATATACGCCTTGAGCTATTAAGTATGGAAACAGGCGCTCTAGAAATAAACTTTATCATTATTATTATTAATATTACCTTACACCGACAGGTACTAAAAGGTTATTGATAAAGAAAGAATTATTTATATTATGGGGGTCCCAGTGCCGCAGAGGTACGGTTCTTGCCTCGGAAGCGAAAGGTACATGGTTCGATTCTCGGCAGCGTCGGGTATTTTTCTCCGT
>JARBEQ010268628.1:0-10023 GCA_030265355.1 Tritonia tetraquetra
CTAAAATGATATTTGAGTGTAAACCTACAGGAATTAGAAATACGGGGAAAACCTAGGAAAATGTGGACAGCGATCATTTCTGATAATGTAAAGAAAAGAAGTCAAAATTGAAGGGAGTGGAGGAAGGTTATTCATTATAGATAATCCTGACACTGAAAGGTAAACAGGAAATGATAAAGATAAAAGTTTCTCATTTCATAGTTTGTTTTGCTCTTTTTTTTCCTCCAGAAATTACGTGTCCACAAGGTGAAGTGAAGTGCTCTAGGAGCAATTTCTGTATACCTGTAAGTTATCAATGTGACAAAGCCAGGGACTGTTGGTATGGAGAGGATGAAGAGGATTGCAAAGGTGAGTAACTTCTTAAGCTTTTCATTCATCTTCTTGTGTCTCCTATCATTCCGCAAGTGGCAGGGTTGCTATGGTGAAAGCCATACCTTAATCTTAACCAGTCTATAATATCCTACACGAGGAAAGCAATACCTTAATCTTAACCAGTCTATAGTATCCTATACGAGGAGAGCAATACCTTAATCTTAACCAGTCCATAGTATTCTATAAAGGGAAGGCAATACTTTAATCTTAACCAGTCCATAGTATCCTATACGGGGGAAAGCAATACGGGAAAAGCAATACCTTAATCTTAACCAGTCTATAGTATCCTACACAAGGAAAGCAATACCTTAATCTTAACCAGTCCATAGTATCCTATACGGGGAAAGCAATACCTCAATCTTAACCAGTCCATAGTATCCTATACGGGGAAAGCAATACGGGAAAAGCAATACCTTAATCTTAACCAGTCCATAGTATCCTATATGGGGAAAGCAATACCTCAATCTTAACTCTCAACTTTTCTATATATTATGCATAGGTCATTTTGTGAGCACCTGACACCAAAACACCAATAATGATTATTTTGAAAATCAGCTTAACTAAATAGCAACGTTTTTTTTCAGTGAAAAATCCTAGGTACTTTGTTTACCTCAACCTTTTATCATATTATTGCAAGCAAAATATGTTTTTCTCAAGAAATGAACTTGACTTATTTCAGTTTGCCCCAGGGGTGAAACACACTGTAACATGACCCACTGCATTCCCAGAGACTACGAGTGTGATGGACATGAAGATTGTAATGACGGTTCAGATGAGATGGGATGTGGTAAGTGCCATTTAATTCATACAATCTGGAATTATTTTGACCTGACAAATCAGCAATGAGGATTTATAGGAAAGAGCGGTGTCCGAACCAGTCACCTCACAGATTCTGAAGAGAAAATGGGTTGCATTTGTCACATCCTGAGCAAAAAACTTAGCTAGGTCAGTAGAGCCTGTGACTCTGTATGTCTGGAGTTGCCATTGAAAGGTCCCCACGGTCGACCAACACTTTTCATCTTTATTTTCTGGCACCTTCACATTTTCCATCTTTACTTGATACCTAGTAAAAAGTAAATAATCTTTAGATAACCATAGCCGTGATGTGTCAACTTTGACACTTCTGAGTAACTTCCCCTTTATCTTTAAGCGTTGAGAATTTATGAAAAAGAACCAGATGAAAATAATGAAAGCGACTTGTTTTTAAAATTTAACCACTGGTTAGGAAAGTTTGTGTCTGAGGATTACAGCAGTAGAAAACCCGAACCATTTCAAAGTATGTTGTCATTGAAAAGCTAGTATTTCATCACTAATTCTCTCTTTTTAAAGTTTAGTATGTAGTAACAATAACCATTCATTCTTTCTCTTCCTCAGAAAAACCCACAACAACCCCTGCTGGTGAGTGTTGACCATAGTAATAGAAATTACAGATAGAAACTCTTTTTCCTCCTACCTCAATTCTCCCCTGGTCGACCTGCTAACTGATCCACATTGCAAACTTGCTGACCCACAGTTTTCCCTAGCTGATCCACAAGAATCATGAATCTAGAAAACGAATGCAGTGTTTCTTGATTGAAACTACTCCGAACCCCAGAGGAAAAGAAAAAATGTCCCGGATGAGGATAAAACTCCGGACATTTATGTGGTTGTTTTGTACATTATGATTATGAGACTGACATTATACCTACTGTGTTACCTACCTTACTTAACCTAAAATGTTCATAAAGTAGATTGGTCAAATTAACTATTTCTAATTATTTTGAAGGCTTCATTTGTCAGAAAAAGAAACGCATGCTTGATGGTAAAAGCAATTAGCCTAAACTGTTATTAAAGTCTGCAAGTGTGACTAAGTTTATTCAAGATAGCGCGAGTTTTTAAAACATTAGATTAGATTCTAATGTTTCTCAATAGTCCACTTGAACAGACTGAATGTGTTCATTGTCTGATAGACAGGGGCACAAAAAGGAAGATGGGGGTGAAATCAATGAAACATTAAATATCTTGGAAATTGTCGTATCTGACTAATGTCATAGAAAATTTGAAAATATTTGTTTCAAAGTGTTTTTTAAAACGTTCTCTCATAACAGGGATTTGTGAGCACCAAACCATATTTTCATCAAGTTCGCAATATTTGAAGGTGTATGGTAGCGAAGGCTTTGTCAGTGGTATCTTCTCTAACGAGGGCTGGACGCCAAATAATTCACCAGCATCGGTGACCTTTGAACTTGAAGGGGATGGTGAAAAGATTTTGGAAGAAATTGAATTTTCCATCTCACAGGGAGTGGGTACAACTGTGTCTATAACATTAGAATCCCCGCAGAGTGATGCAGTCATCCAAGTAAGTGATACTATTTTATGAATAATGAATAGAAACGTTTGGTAATGAAGTAATCAAATTATGGAAGCATGTGATTTCAGCTTGCAAATTCGGTTTTAAGTTTTCTTTGTGATATCTAAAGGTTTCAATCTATGCCCATATAAAATCTAGTTCATAAAATCATATATATTTGTAAGACTCTGAGATGTGACTGTAGCATGTCCATTTCTATGTTGCTCTCCATCCCATGCCCCATTTACTAGAATTGAATGCACACTATATTTTGAGTGTTCATTTGAAATGCAAAATTGTGTCTTATTTGCTGTGTGTACAGAAAACAATGCACGCGTTCAATCGGGGTTCTGTCTCACCAATGAATGAACTAGGCAAAGGCGTCTCTGCTCATGTCGATCACTCTTTTCCTCCTCATCCCCCTTCTCATCCTCCCTCTCCTCCTCCTCCTCCTCTTCTTCTTCTTCTTCTTCGTCTTCCTCCTCCTCCTCATCCTTGTCACTGAACCCTAAAATATAAACATACCAGTGGAAAAACAATAAATTAGAATTCTCTTGCAAAGTTGTGCTGAACAGTGTATAGAAATTACTGAGTTTGATCGGTGACAGAGAGGGTACGTGTTAACATGTCGACAAATAGTTGTTATAACTGTCACGCAGACTGCCCTGTTTATGAATGGGCGATACCAACGTATATATATAGGGAGTAATAAAACAGAAAATGTTTTGATTTCATCATTGAAATGATGGGGTAGGGTCATAATTAAGGGACACATGGCAGCACATTTTGTTATGCAATACAGTAAACACAAGCATTCATAGATATGAATGTCCATGTATTGCTCTTTACCAAATAAAAAATCAGAATTGCTAAGAACCTAAAACGATTGCTGAAATAACCCGTGATGAATATGGGTGCAAATAAAAAGGCTGTGGCTACAATCAGTGGCAAATGAGGATAATACGAACTACTGAATCGTGTTCATGATGTTTGCGAAATGTTTCCATTGAAATAATGGTAGGGTCAGTGTTCTGGCTACACATGCAGCAAATGTAGCATCTTGTTTATGTTTATTGTTCTCAATCTACTGAATTTTCCAAAGCTTGATATGCAAAATGCACTTTGAAAGATGCCTTATTGTCATGCAAAAGTTCATAGACTTGCGTTCTCCAGGATTTACATAAAAGTTTGGCCACTTTTTGAAAAATCATATTAAATATATAGTATATTCAACAAAGAGTTCTAACGTTTGAACACATAAAAGTCATATCAAAGGCGGTTATAAAGATCCTTGAAAACCAGATCCCGTTCTCTGCCTCGGAAGTTGAGTGACTTGACCTGAGCCACGATCCCTAATTTATTATATTTGTTTGCCTTAATCAGACAGATTTAATAAAAGAGGACCCACAGACGTTCAAACAGACCTACAACCGAGATTTTGATAAACTGACAATCACTGCATCAGCAACTGTTTCTAACATGGTGTTAATAACGTGCTATGAGATACCAGGTAACTTTATGTTTGATGTTTTTAAACAAGGTTCTCTTTACAAATGTTGGTGATTATGTAGGGATTTAGAAAGTCACATTTAATTTTATATGTATGTATGTTGTATATACGTATGTAGATATGATGTTTGGAAGCATATATGTATATATGTATGTATGTATGTTTGAAGTTGTTAGCCCTTGGCAAAACATGTTAGGTCATATCAAAGCCGGCACCTCCAAATCATAGTCCATCTCCGATAGGACTTGATTCCACTGGAATCATCAGGGTCAGAGCCATACAACTCGAGAAAGTTCAGGGGAAAAAAATCCCAACGTCGAACTCAGCAACTTCTGCTCACAAAATGAAAGCGTTGACCGCTATGCACGAGGCCCTCCATGTATGTGTGTGTGTGTGTGTGTGTGTGTGTGTGTGTGTGTGTGTGTGTGTGTGTATGTATGAATACTTCCATGTGATATTTATATGTTTGTAATAAAGCGTTTTATGTATATTACTACCTACTGAGACATTTTTCTGCTATTCTCAGAATTAACCACACCTGTTCCAACAACTTCACCCAAAGAAGGTAAGTCGGTAAAGGGTAATATCTGGAAAAAAAATCATAGGATGCAAATTGGTTTGTGATATTTAAGAGCGCTAATTAATTATGCTCCTTTACATTTGTTTATTACCTATGACATTACTAAATTGTGGCTCAAAGCACAATATCAAATATATTCGTGACTTTTGAATGATGCTTTGCTTATTCTTTACTTTTAAAAACATCTTTCTCCAGGGATTTGTGCGGAAGGATATGACAAGATAAAGGCGACCAACTTTGAACCTCTTAACTTTGATAACCTCTTATTTGGAAAATCTAATATGATTTACACACCTAAAGATCCATCTGAAGTTGCTCTTATAAGCTTTGGTTTCAAAACAGCTGTGGAAGATTTTGATCTGGAAAAGCTTTCATTCCGGCTTGAGGATGTGGTTTCAGTCACAGTAACAGAACTTAATGCCAAAGGGGTAACCCTGAAGACATCTGATGTAAGTTTTATTTTAGATAAATGAAAATGTTGTTTTCACTAGTTCTTATAAAGAAAAATGCATTGAAGATTGTACCAATAATGTTTTAAGTGTAGCTTCAGTCTCTTGGAGACCATTAGATGCTTTGAGTGGAGCCTTCAGTCTCTTCGAGACCATTATCTGAAAATGCGATAAACCGATTTCACTGTGAGCCCGGTAATTTAGGGTCATGTCACTACTTGACGACTAGGTATGTCTGTTGCAAAATTGATTTTACCCTCGGAGTTTTACGGACTTAGGACCGTCATGAACATGTCATGGCCTCATTACAAAGTTGTTGTTTGTTCTGTCTGAGTCATATCCATGCAAGGCAGATTGCGCCTTTTACTGTCTGTTACACCCACAATCAGTGTAAGGATATTGTGTCATTACGACTGTTTAGCAAAGTGTGAAATCAGAAACTACCTGACAAAAAATCTGGGGAACGGTGTTGCCAGGGCTGCGATTATCCGAAATGAGTTGCGATTAATTAAATTGTGACTTTTAAAAAGAACTAATTCTGTTTCTTGGGAAAAGTTGTGATTAGGCGGCAATTGCTATTCTCCATTTTTTTTGCAAGTAGTGTTCCTAACTTTAGTTGGTTCGCAAATAATTGGATAATTTGTGGTTGTTAAACCATTTCAACTGTCTTTTCTCCTGTTCTTTACAAGTCTTGTTCCCCTTTTCAATGATTTGGTATCTTTTTCTAATAATGTTTATATGATATTGCATTGTATTAAAATGTTAAAGTTCACACTTTCTTGAAATGGACAGATTCCTCAAGACCCAGGTACCAATATGTTCGACTATGAGCCTGAATACCCTGGAGATGCATTCAAAGTCAATATCAGTTTTATAGTCAAAGCTGATTCTACTATTGAATTTCTGGGGTCATCAGGATGTATAAAAGGTAAACATTTAAATCCATACCTGTCATATTTGTTGTTCTGTTAATTATTCTAAGTTTTGTTTCCTTTTGCAGTCTGGGAATACAATGACTTGTAGAATGTGGTGCGAAAATGTTTCAGAACATTCCAAATGAGAAGGCAATGTTTAGGCAGGTCATATTATGAGTGAAGAATCGATCTCCAGCTAGTCAGAAATCAGGGGTTTTTCATTTGTGACCTTTGTTCTGACCTCTATAAATGGATTGTTTGTTTGTTTTGTGTGGGTTTTGTTTTGTCCCGGGCCTCATACCCAAACCGCCTGATTAGCTTTTGTTTGATATCATGCAGTGTTGAGAAATGTCTTTAGTCATGTTTTTAGTAATGTTACAATTAGAAACTCTATCAATAATTTGTTTGCAATTGCAATGCATTTATAGTTAGATTCATCCATTACTATCTTTTTAAAAAAGTCAAAATCTTAAGTCAAATATGTTAATGTTAAAATTATATTTCTAATGTGGTCCTCTACAGGATCCTAGGATAGGTCTTACCCAATGCCCTTTGTTGTAAGGACAAGCCAGTTATATCGCCTTCTTATCAAAAATCAAAATGGTTGCTATGCGGCGGCGATTGTTAATTCCTATCAGTAAGAAAATGTAAAGAATTGGGAAAGGACCATCCCTCAAACAACCTAGATCAATTCTAATACACTACCTGTGAGGAGAGGTCCCAATATGGCGACCCATTACAATATGCCGGATCACCCCCTGAAACCAAACCCCATGACAGCGAATCAACCTGACCAAATCGGTACTTCCTTGCTCTTTTCAGAGCTGTTTGTGTCGGGAAACTCCCCCAAATCATCTACAGACACCTCCTATAGTGTTCACCGCACGCTTATGTGCACCACACTTAATCCACTGAGTGTCCTCGAGCCTCAATCAATGGATTGTTATCTCCTTTGTCTGGTCACTTTTGATTATGAATCAATGAATCAACCAGTGGTCAGGAGGGACAAATACCGGTATAAAGTACTTCCTAAACGAGCAAGAATTATTTTCTTTAAAAAATGTTTGTGTATTGAGCAATTCATACATTTTATATAATTGGGAAGAAAACCCCAAATATTTGTGACAATAACTAGTTAACTTCATGAATATAAAACAAATGTAATGTTTATTTTAAAATTCTCACAAAGCAGCCTTTTAGAATAGCTTGAACATCTTTAAATGATATTCTATCTGCGATTGAAATATTTACTCTGGAACTGGGATTTTGTACTTAATATCTTTCAAATAGACACGGTTTTATATCAGAATTGTACAGACCAGAAACTTACTTTCACCTCCTCAAAACAGCACATCATCTTCAAAGTTCTGGAACATGTTTTCCTTGTACTCAGAAATAGCTATTGTCTTCTACTCTTGAGTATAATAAAACTTTTGGAAATTAGTCGAAAATTGAGGATTAAAATATTTTTGTTTTTTTAGGGCGGGTTCGGTAGGAAAAATTATATTGTTTAGTTTAATAAGCAATATACTATTTTTGTGTATTTGGTGATATACACATGCAGACCCTTGTTGGTTGATACAACTTTATGACTTTGTAAAGAATGTATTCTACTTTGGGCTTCTGTGACTTTTACCTGGTTTGTAAAGAATGTATTCTCCTCTGGGCTTCGTGACTTCTATATGATTTTAAACAACGTATTCTCCTCTGGGATTCTGTTACTTCTACCTGGTTTGTAAACAACGTATTCTACTCTGAGCTTCTGTGACTTCTACCTGGTTTGTAAACAACGTATTCTCCACTGGGCTTCTATGACGTCTACGTAGTTTGTAAAAAATGTATTCTACTCTGAGCTTCTGTGACTTCTACCTAGTTTGTAAAAAATGTATTCTACTCTGAGCTTCTGTGACTTCTACCTAGTTTATAAAAAATGTATTCTACTCTGAGCTTCTGTGACGTCTACCTGGTTTGTAAAGAACGTATTCTACTCTGAGCTTCTGTGACTTCTACCTAGTTTGTAAAAAAATGTATTCTACTCTGAGCTTCTGTGACTTCTACCTGGTTTGTAAACAACGTATTCTCCACTGGGCTTCTGTGACTTCTACCTAGTTTGTAAAAAATGTATTCTACTCTGAGCTTCTGTGACTTCTGCCAAGTTTGTAAAGAATGTATTCTCCCCTGGGATTCCGTGACTTCTACCTGGTTTGTAAAGAACGTATTCTACTCTGGGCTTCTGTGACGTCTACCTCGTTTGTAAAGAATGTATTCTCCCCTGGGTTGATGTGACCTCTACCTGGTTTGTAAAGAATGTATTCTACTCTGTGCTTCTGTGACTTCTACCAGGTATGTAAAGAAAAGAGTCATAGTACATGCAAACAATGAGAGCTGCCTCCAAAAAAAACAAACACCCAACAAAAAAGCCCGAACAAAATATAAAAATGTGACCCCACCTCCCCTAAAAAATATACAAAAGCAAAAGAAAAAAATCGCTTCAAAACAACACAGCATTTTTTTTTACAAACTATTGTGTTTCACTAGGTACTACAATCAAAATCTTTTGATGCACATGTTCTTTGTTTTTGTTTCTTAGTCAAAGTGTGTACAGAAGGAGAATGTCTTGGAATATGCTTGGAAGACTATTCTGACCAATGCACCTCACCTTGCCCTCCAGATAGATGCTGTGAGTAGGATATATACCTCTATATTAATAATAATTTATTAGATAGATGCAGATAAGTCTTATACAATCACTTTGCATCCCACATTTTTCCTCAGATAGATGCTGTTGGTATATATTGAGTGTGTAATACTTTTATGTATACTGCAATTAAACGTTGGAATGGCCTTCATAAATATTTAAAATCTATTGAATCTAAAGACTGTTTTAAAGTTGAGTGTAAGAAATTGTTGTTCAATGAAATGAAACGGAAGGAAAATTGTGAATTTATTTAGCTTTTTTTATTTTTATCCAAACCGTATTATACTAAGGACCATGTTCAGCACTGCTGATCAGGTAGATAAGGCAGGCAAGAACCATGAATGGCACAATAAGCCTCACATTCGTAGGTGTTACCATAACAGTATTTACTGTTGCCTTAGTGTTAAACCCCCTCACATAAGAAAACTGGGCAGATTTTGACACATAAGTATGTACCCTTGTTATTCTTTTACCTCAAGCTTATGATTTTTTAAAATGATCAACCCATATACATATTTTATTATCAATATCTTGATTTCGTGATGGTTTTTTTTGGCACTGTGAACTAACTGTTATTTTACGCACCACTATGGCAATAGGTGTGTTATTTTACAATTACTTTTTAGTGTCCCCCTTTTGTAATTGTATTTTATACAAATTGCAAATAAATAAATTTGAATTGAATTGAATTGAAGTGCATTTGTAAAAGAACCCAGGTAACAGTTGTATTTGACTAGAAAAACGTCAATATTATCTAAAAATGACTGTTAGTGAATATTGCCAATTGTTTTGTATCTTTCCGGAATTTGTAATCAATTCTAAGTGTGAATATTAGAGACAGGACTTTTCTGTATAATTCAAACGGACAAGAATTGAATTCAATGAAATTGATAAAAACTGCTCTAATTAATGTTCAGTTATCATATGTTTTAAAATCAGTGATAATGATATTCCTTCCTCTTCTTGTATTGTCATAATTGAATAATAACAGTGTGACATATGCGACGAAATATCTGATGTAACTAACAGTTGTATACCTATATATATATATATATATATATACATATATATATATATATATATATATATATATATACACACACACATATATATATATATATAAATATATATATATATATGTATACATCAATATTAATACATTAGGGCCAGA
>JARBEQ010268650.1:0-10023 GCA_030265355.1 Tritonia tetraquetra
AGATAGAGAGAGAGATAGAGAGAGAGATAGAGAGAGAGAGAGATAGAGAGAGAGAGAGATAGAGAGAGAGAGATAGAGAGAGAGATCATAATAATGTTATGAACATTTCCAATATCATCATTTACAAAATTGCCTGAAGAAGTTTAAAGTCTCAAAAACAGGAAACGAAAAGCCTAGACGGCCGATATCCTGACGTGGTTAATCTTCCGTCCACCCAATAATATAATGTTTCAAAACACACTAAAACAATATTCGTAAACACGAAATAAATTCGAACATCATCAACGGCAAGGAAATAATTTTTTTTCAAAACAAAGAAAAGAGTACAGACACTGTTACGACAAAAAAAAAAAAACAATAAAAAAAATGATAAAAATAGTCATAACCGAATTAAAGCTGAACCAGTATTTTCTATGAAAATTAATATTTTGATAGTGATACAAAGTGATATGCTTATTGCACAAAATACAATTTTACACTTGGACATGAGAGTGAGGTAGTAATGGAGTGAAACATAAAAGAGTGAAGTGTCCTCATTTCAATATTGGTCAAATTTTGCGGACCTGTCAATTTTGCCGCATAAAACACTTTTCAAAAAGAGAGATGATAATACAGAGATATAACCTGTAGTGATCTTCGAAATGTGATCAAAGAGAAGTAATGGGAATACTTGTTCATACCATAATATGAGCCCTTGCGAAGTGCAGGGGAAATAACTTTCTTCTCCCCCAATATTTAAGCACAAAACGCGCCATATAAGGATTTCTTACTTAACAACCCTTGACGAGTGACGACAAAATTAGACCGATCCGTAAATATACACACTCTACCCTTTTATATGAGGAAAAAAGCTTTACATTACATCGGATGACATGCACGACTTGATATAACGTTGCTGTACAAATGGGATAGGGCGGACATCCAACGAATCGTGTTCAGTGGATGGAGTTACAAGGGGTTTATTTACAGTGATGAAACGATACGTTTTTACACCCAAGAACAACCAGCTGAATTTTAAACAAGTCTTTACAGTCAATATGACAATTGCGAGGAAGATTTTGACAACATTAATAATGATGATGATGATGATGATGATGATGATATTGGTAATGGTCATAGTCATGTTTTATGGATGATGATGATGATGATGATATTGGTAATGGCCATAGTGATGTTTTATGGATGATGATGATGATGATATTGGTAATGGCCATAGTGATGTTTTGTGGATGATGATGATGATGATATTCGTAATGGCCATAGTGATGTTTTATGGATGATGGTGATGATGATGCTCGCAATGGCCATAGTGATGTTTAATGGATGATGATGATGATGATATTCGTAATGGCCATAGTGATGTTTTATGGATGACGATGATGATGATGTTGATGATAATGGTTATAGCCACGACTACAACAACGACGACGAAGGCGAAGATGATAGTAAACAACGACCATGGTGCGTTGATGATGAAGTCAACGAACATGATGATGATGATGATGATGATGATGATGATGATGATTAAACGTTACTAAACCAGAAGCTCCAATGTCATGGTACGATTTATTTACACTATTTTTGATCGTCTAACTCTAGTTGTCAGTTTTACGCCTTTATCAACGTAGAAGGACTGTATCAAATCGAAGGCAATTCAATGGAACTTGAAGTTTCAACTCGAATCTCCAAAGCAGAGCCATGCAAATCTGGACGCCCCTACATGTTCTATAGATCTCGTATGACTGCAAAACCATTCAACATGATAGAATTATATATATATATATATATATATATATATATATATATATATATATATGAAATACAAAATAAATTTGGCGGACGTGAAATATAAATATATGATACAGCTGTGATTAAGATAATAGTAATCTTGTTTAGATTCCTTAGCTACATCAAAATATGCAGTATTATATAAATCCTAGCTTTTCTCGCGTCGTGACGTTTTCCGGTCTCCAGTTAAACGGACAAATGCCAAATTGTGACTCTCTGGGATTCGAAGTCAGTATCGTCTCTGCTTACGAAGCGAAAGTATTACACCTAAGCCACGAACGTCTCCCCCCCCCCCCCCCTCCCACCCCGGCTTTACTAATGTTACAAGTATGATAACCAAGAGCAGGGAGCAGGATTCGAACTTATATCTTCGTGGTCAGATTGTCATGCTCCACCCACCCAGACACCACACCGCCCAGACACCACACCGCCCAGACACCAAAATGCCCAGACACCACACCACCCAGACACCACACCGCCCAGACACCAAACCGCCCAGACACCACACCACCCAGACACCACACCACCCAGACACCACAGCACCCAGACACCACACCACCCAGACACCACACCGCCCAGACACCACACCACCCCAACACAAGGACACCCACACATTTTCTCAGACCCACACCTTGCCCCCTACACCGCTCACGCAGAAATGCTCGAGTACAAGGACACAAAGACACATGCTATGAAGAAGAGCAGCACTTATCATTATCCCCACACCTGGCTATCTATTATTATTATTATTATTATTATCATCACTCCATGCTGAAGAGGGAAACCCCATCTATATAATTTAACATCCATTCAAAGGCGCCCCTTTTATAGCATACGACCTTATGACTGGACGGGAGTTCTTTTGGGGTAAAAAAAAAAGTATTTAAAAATCAAATCACAAGAAGATGGCAAAGAGCAAATTTGATGATAGCTGTTGGTTGATGAAATACGAATATTTTATTTCGCGTTCAAATCGTTTTTTTTTCTCCGTGCATGGTCAACTTGAAATCGATTGGCGTTTTGAAGGTTATCATTTCTATTTCGGTTTTAAAAGAAATACATTTCAAAATGGTTATTTTACGTATTTGGTAACTCGTTATTGATAAAACAAGTCTTGGGAAAGTAAACTGCGATAGACCATCCTCCTATCCAGAAAGTGACAAATGGTCACTTGTCTGCTTCACGCTACTGAGACCGGGTTAAGCTCCGGCCCTATGAGCCTTAAATGTTCTTAAGGAGATACTACTTACTATTGGTCATATCTTAGGCGTGACCATCGGTTTAACTATCTCAAGTTAAAATCTAAAAATTTGTCTGATGGCTCATGGGGTCAAGGGCGTATATCTCATGGTTTTCATCACAATAATGTTTGTACCTTATTATACAGACTTGGTTAGAAATACATTAGGATGTATACATTTGAACACTCCATCATAAAATGTGGAAATTATTTCATTTTTAGATACTAAAATACTGACAACCCCCACTGGTAAGTCATTTTCCCATGAAACCCAAGAACTCGAAAGAGTTAAAGTTAATCTCCTCTATTTTGGTCCACGATGCCATATAAACCCTGCATGGAAATCATTAGGCTTACGTGCGCGAAAGTATCAGACCGAATTGAGTTCTTGGTGCATAGTTTCAAAATAATACACTGTTCTTTCAATTTGAGCCCCTCACTCGCCCAGATAGATATGGCATAAAAACTTTCTTCCTTCTCTCCCAATTTGCGCATTATTTATTTCCCTCTGCTGATTATTATAGCTTTTCTATTACATAGTTGTTGTTGTTTTTAACTCGAGCCAACCTAAATCTAAATCAAGCCTAGAAATGTTTATCAGCATACCCACGTCTATGAGGTTTTTTTTTCATAATGATAGGGCATAGTATTCTTTAATGCCTTTTGAATAATACGTTTTGGAAAATTCAGTAGTTTTAGAATAATCGACAAAAATAAAATGCAATAGTACCATTTCCCATTTGGGGTAAAATGAAGACATCTTTAATTCAACTTTGTTTTATTTTACTGTGGCGAAGAGCAATAAGTATAAAGCCACATGTCATTTGACAACTTTCCCTTTGTTTACTTTTGATGTCTCCATTCAAGGCCGTCATTGAAACAGCGACGATTAAACTTAGAAACTTAGAGGGAAAAAAATTTTCTGCGTATTTCTTATACAATTGTTACCCCAAATTTGCGAAATCTCACTTTTGTATACGTATAAAAATATAAGCCGCTTGATACGCCGGACCTATGAATTCCACGAATAAAACGTTGAGGTGTTTGGACATGAATATAAGAAAACCATACACAAATAGACGATTTACTACCTAGCTTTGACCCCATTGCCCTTTCCTGACAGTTGTAGATTCATTGATAGACAGCTCTACACAAACTCCTACGATGGATTGCCAAAACAGATGGTACGCAACCTTAAACACCAACGAGCAATAAAAGTGAGTTATGACGCCATCAAAAACAATTTTCACAGTTCTAAACTTCTGTCGTCGACGCGTTTCGTTCCGGAGTGTGAATTCTCCCAACTTCCGGCTTTCTTTCATCTTTTTGCTCCGCTCCCCCTTTTTCAAAATTTCACTTTCCCTGGAGTTTAAAAATTCACAACATTAGGGTCTAAACGATGAATCGGAATCAAAACCTTGAAGAGTATTTGCATGAAATGTCTTTTCTAGCACCTTTAAGCACCAAAAACCCATCGTAACGAATGCAACAGCTGACGACGAAGTCAATGCGTCAATCGTTCGTCATTGTTCTAATTTCGATAAACGATTTGAGTAGAATTCCCTAAACATGTTCTCAGATCATACTGCAGACAAACTATGTACTATTTAAGAGTTTAAAGTTAAAAGCTGTTAGTTTTACGCCCTTGGTAACACATTATACTTACTTACTTATTCAGTTCCCTTTTACCGTTACAGTGTAGGGCCAGCTCTGAGGCTGGATTTCTCTGGATCAAGATATTAAGCCAAGCAGGTGATCAGCCCACTGTGACCTTTGTGGTTGGTAACACATTATAGATCGTATCAAAGACAGAACCTCCGATTGATTCCCCGAGGGGTCAGAGCCATGGAACTCGATAAACTTCAAAGTGTGATTGAATGGGACACAAAAACAACACGATCATCCAACAGGATTATGTAGTTTATAAAAAACAACATATAGAGGCATCTGGGAGTCCTTGATACAGTTCTTATGAGCAGGAGTAAACAAAGTTAAGGACTCGAGACGGTCTTCATCTCTAAATAATTTCTGCTGCTGCTTCTCTAGGCAGTTTCTTACCAGACGGAGTTAGTCATGGGAATACCATTTTATGAAGTCAAATTAATGGGGTTTTGAAGTTAGAAATAGAACAGCAGTATGGTCGTAAGAACTTGGCCATATATGTGTATCATACCGTCGGTGCCTAAATCGGTGTCTGTAACATGAAACGAAGAAATCGCAAATATTGTTATTTAACGGGATATGACTTTGGTCTATACTAAATCTCAGCTGAAAATTGGTACCCGTTTTTACATCTCTCTCATCCAGGACAGATCGGGATTCTTCGCCTCAGCACCTCCACAGTTCTACGGGTCTCTGTTACTGCGAAGCCATGATATACCTATATCTACAGCTGCTGGGTGTAGGACAATCAACGGTATTTTCCTATCAACCCCCCCCCCCCACCCCCAACCCCACAACCCCAACCAAAAAAAAAACCCCCCCCCCCCCCAAAAAAAAAAAAAAACCCAACAAATTAGCAAATTAACAAAATCAAATAAATGAATAAAAACATAAAAATAAAATAAAATAAAGTAAAAATAAACACACACATACACTACAACAAAACAACAACAACAAAACGAACAATGCAACGTCTTGAAATAGGACTCAAACCCACAGTATAAGTCGCCCGCGCTGTCTTAAACTCTTAAACCCACCGATAACATCAGCTGACGAAATTGAAGCAAGTGTCGAAATCACCCCTTATTATTCCACAGACATACAACCATTCCCCATCGCTGGTTTGTTTTTGTTTCGTCAGTGTTTTACGACCCCCTGGAGAGAAGCAGAAGCGGCCGCCTGAACCTCACAGGAATAGAACGTTCTGATGGATTTATTGTCCAACATTGCAGTTTTATCCTTCCTCTCCCACACATTTTTCATGTCAACACAACGCTTTGATAATTTATGTGTACAGTTCGATATCTTTCTAGACACTGGTGCAAGATGTAATGGATGTTTATATGGCTGTTTCTTACCCAATCCTTTATTGGTCACATTTTGGTTTAGTTTTTTATCTACGAGAATAGCCACTGGAGTCGACATTTATTGATAAGCTATAGCGACCATAAAAAATAAACATGGCTAATCAAAGTCATTTTCTTGATGTTTCCAAAGAGAATTATTTTGAAATAAATATTCATCTTTTTCCCCATTTTTTTCTCTTTTTAATTTTTTTTTTCTTTAAAAAAACAGGAGAAGATCGAAACGTAGGGGAAAATAGCGTTATAAATTACAATGATTGCTTAGTTACTTCCCTTACTTACACATGGAAGGAGGGAAAAACAAGTAAAAGTAAGACAAGATGGCATTTTACATAAATTACATAAATTACATAAATTACATTTATTCTACGAATTTCCTTGTGCTTTACAATGTTTCGTTTACCTCCGACAGGCCATTACACTTTGTGTCGAGTAGGATGGCCTCACGTCTTTTTGGTGTTTTAACTTCTAAGGATAGTACCGCAGTAGGATAGGAGGACAGTCCTGTCCCGATTTGGTGGAATATAAAACACAAAGAAGCGTATCGCGCCTTTAAGTGGTTGGAGCATGGCCTCGGTCTCCGGCTAGGCGGTGTTGTCGTACGCCCCGGTGTGGGTTCGATTCCCATCGTCGTCTTTTCCACTTTTCTTTCTGTGGCTAATTTTCTGTGGGTTTTTTTTCAGGCGCTTATACCATTTTCATACCTTGATTCACCTTAAAGTGTAGTACACTTCTTGTTTTTGTTTTGTTTCGTTATCCGGAGCGAAGGTTACCGCTGAGCAGTGTTGCGCTCAGCTTCATGTCCGGCATTGCTGAACACAGAGCTGGAATACTTTGGATCAGGTGGAAAACGCAAGCAGGTGGTCAGCCCATTGCGCCCGTACATTGAATAGCACAGCGAGTGTCACATTTTTGGGGTGTTGCCCTGGTTTTGGCCATAACAATATTTACTGTTGCCGTGATGGTAAACCCCTCAAGTATAAGAAAGTGGTAAACCCCTCAGCTATAAGAAAGTGGTAAACCCCTCAGCTATAAGAGTGAGCAGATTTTGCTACATAAGGCCTTTGTGGTAAAACCCTCAGCTATAAGAAAACTGAGCAGATGTTGCCACATAAGGCGACAGTCATGTCCTGATCCTGGTGCGGTACTAGTCTAACATATATATATATGATTAATCCTTCCCTCCCCCTCCTCAATAATGGATTTCCATTGGTTTAAAACAATGATTGTCATGAGTCTATACACGATGATTTGACGACAATACAATATTATTCATATTATGATATTACGGTGGCAGTGTAAAGTGAAGTGATCATGTCATTTTATATCATAGCTGATGGGGAAAATTCACAACGGCGATAACAATAATAGAGATGAAATAGATGAGGATGGGAATCTTGATACTGATGATGTGGAGATGATGATGATGATGATGATGATGAGGATGATGATAACGATAATAGCGATGACACCAATTTTTATTATTGGCGATATTATTCACAAAAATGGAAATGGTGATTGGTGACTATTATAACGATGATGATGATGATGATGATGATGATGATGGTGATGATGATGATGATGACATTAAACATTGTGTTGGTGTTGCTGATAGGGATGGAATTGGAAAACAGTACCAAACGTAATTGGTGAACACGAGACACAAATATAATATTTATAATGATAATATGATAAAGATACCAATGATACGTGGGCAATGATTAGATGTGAAAAGGTAACGATATAGTGATGATACCCATCACCATGTTTTCTTTTTCGTGTCAGTGTTAGAACTAACACGTCCAGGGATAGACGTCTACACTCAGTCGCTAAAATCAAGTCATTTTTCTTCAACACAGAGAGCATTGGCGTCCTATCAAATTGGCCGATTGGGCTAGAGCGTGGACTCTGTCTCTAGCCATGCGGTGTTGTCGTTCGCTGGTGTGGGGTCGATTCCTACTGTCGACATACCACTTTTTTCTATAGCTTTTTTCTGGCACTTTCACATTTTCCATCTTTGTTTATAATCGTACGAGAAAATTTCTGAGAAAATGTACATTGGTTGGAAATTACAAATCAAATTTAAATTGATGTTATGATTTCAATTATGTTATGACACTTTATAAGTAGTAATTAATTCAAAATCAATTAGCTACATCATGGTAATCAGCCTTATATTATTATGTAATATACGTATCATGGAATGATACGATTGCACAGAAATCGATTTATTAATTCACTTTATGGCCGCGTTAGTCTTTTTAGACAATGGTGCATTCTACATGGCGAGCACAAAAGCTTCCTCGGTTTCAAGATGTTATACTGTCAAAACGTATATTCGGTCTTTCTAAACAGTGCTGTACTCTCTGTTCAAGAGCCAAGTCTTAGTAGGATTAAGAAAAGTGTTACATTCCCTAGCAAATAACTTTCCCTTTTGGCTTTGCCGACGTTATTCAGAGGATAGCCACAGCACCGGCTCTTATATTTTAGTGGACACTAATTTTTTTGAAAAAAATATTGAAACCAAAGAAAAGAAAGAAACTAAGAACAATGTCTTCGAAAAAAATGATGGACATAGAGATACGACTGAGGTAACATTTAACACTGATACCAGTAGATTATGAGGCTTATCGCTATAACACTTTGCTGGCAAAACATATTGCCTCCAGAAACCCAGGACATACTTTCAACTGAGTCACTATATTAGAGTGCTCTATCTTTCTTTTACCGAAATAATTCATATTCAGAATCAAACAAATATCTTCTCTTTGGGGCTTAATTCATAATAGGTATGCCTTGACAAAAGTCTCAACTTAAAACAATGAAGAGAACTTAATATAACTATGGAATAATGTCTTCGTGAATTTGAAAATAATTTTACAGAAATATGACTGAGGTAACATTCAACACTGATACCAGTGAATGATATGAACGAGGTGATTATGTCACAAGATATCAAAAACGTATTTGATTGGTCAATTTCATTATCCACAGTATTGTTAAAATCGTGTTTACAAAGAGGCTGGTGGTACTCGTGGAAGCGGATCCTTTGTCTCCAGTCGGCATCATATCGTCAGGGCCGGACGCAAGGGGCAGTGCTACTCCTCCAGCCCAAGAATGACCTCCCGGCGCTGTGTTGACGCTCATGTCCAAGTTCTGGTCATCGCATTTAACCAGGGCCTCCTGGAACGCGGTGGGGCGCTCGTGTCTGTACGGCCCCGGTTTTCTGTCGACTAGCCTCTGACCTACAAACAGATGCAGCTTCCGGTGCATAATCTCCATCTTCATGATGTCACGCTCCATATTTGGCAACCGGATGCCAAGCGTCACGCAGCCTCCTGTCCACGTCACATCCTGTTCCACGTCCACTTTCCACGCATGCGCCTTTCCACACCCCTTGCCGCTGTAGTGATTCATACTATTGGCCGTGGCGACGTCATGGGGCTTGACCTTGAGACGGGTGACCTTGAAACTGTAGTCCTTGGCCCCTTTTACCAAATGTGAGCTGGTTCCGCCCACATAACTGCCCTTGGCCAACAGGGAAAAAGATTGCTGATGACACAGCGGGTCGTGATAATAATCATACTGGCCTTGCCACGACGAACCGTCCTGAAGAAACTTTAGCCACCTATACATTACAGAAGGAAATAAAAAGAAGCAAAAAGATATTATATGTCACAATATATCATTTCAACATATTTTTGTTTTATCTCATAATGATAACGACAATATTTCCATAATCATAACATGCCTTCCCAGCATTCTTTGATAAAGCTTTATTTGAAACTCATTGAAATAAAAAAACGACAAATCCTAACAATAATATAAGGGGAAAAATATTTTTTATCCATGAAATTTCTCGAAGTCATGGATAGAAATAGAAGACGTGGTGGCGAAGTGGTTAAAGGTGTGTTCTCAGGGTGCGGTTTTCTAAAGTACTTCCCACACGGCGTTTGTTTTTATCCCCCC
>JARBEQ010268661.1:0-10021 GCA_030265355.1 Tritonia tetraquetra
ATGTCAATATTATCATGTTTTACTGTGCATATTACCGTTATATTACAAAGTATGTAAGGTGTGTGAGTGTGCGTGTAAGTGAAATTTTCGAAATGTAAAGCGCCACTGAGCATCTATGATGGATAACGGTGCTATATAAATTAATCATTTACATTACATTTACATTTACAATATTTGGTTTGACCTTGTGAGGTGAACAGGTCAGGCAGTGACCTTTGCGAAAGTTTGTGTTTCTAGTCAAAAGAAACGATGATTTCAAATTACCAGTCAAAACAAAAGATATTGCGATAGTTTTGTTTCCCCCTAACAGGGAACTCAGAGGGAAAGGTTTTGTGTGTTAAATTCAAATTTGGATTACTAAAACGGGTAAGTTGGCCATATCTTATGATTGTTTTCCTTGTGTGCATGTTTCAATAGAAAAATATTTTCAACAAAAAACAAATAAGTTTAAATTTTTAAATACATTAGACATTTAAGTTTAATAAAGTGTGTAGTTTATATGAGTTATTTTGGACGTAAATGCCAACAAATCAAGTGTTCACGGTTCAGTGCAAAATATCATTGTTTTGCTTTGTCACATGCCCATTGTGTCATTGTTGTCAACTGCGCGATATCAAGTTACGGTATCAACACTTCCTGTTACATAATGAGCGGTACTAGGGTTAAGATCTAGACAGCACCATTTTCAACGAAGCTTTTCCTAGAAAAATAAAACAATTTTATCTGAATCCATAGACTGTGCCAAAATGCAAAAGCAAACTAAATCTTAACAGCACAGAAACAATTTTGTATGTATGACAAAACAAATGTTACATACAATTTATCAAAATGGTTGGACATGACTGTGTCAATGAAAGTAAACAGGACAAGACTACAGAAAAAAAGGCACTACAAGGGAGAAAAGTATTGTAAAAAAAAAAACCCCAGGATTATTTAATAAAAACAGGACTTGGCACTGATGTGGGCAGATGTGACCGCTAGAGTAGTTTTAAAACCACTATTTTTCAACACACATATCTTCGTATCTTCAGACAAAAGAGGTACACTACACTATACTTTTTATTGCATAAAAAGTGAATGGGAACTTTTACAACAAATTTGCTAAGTTTGTTGACATTCGTTACGTTTTAAAACTGATACTAAACAATATAAATACCCTGTAGAAAGCTATATTCAACTAATGGGCAATGTTTTCGAAGATTTTTCTCTCACTTTCATCAGTTCCCTGTTACCTTTACAGCTCTACAGGCGGAATTACTCTGGATCATAATAGGCCAAGTAGGTGATCGGCCCATTGTGACTTTTCGAAGATTTGATACAAATTAATGGAATGAAAGCAAAAGTAAATCCGATGATGACGGTGCCAGAAGTAGTATTTAATGTCAATTGGCGTACAATAGATAATACCATACATTGTATAAAACAAAATAGTTCTGTGAAGATTTTGAGGTGGGAAAGGGTTAAAGTTAAAGTAACATTCAAATCATACACAGTAAGAAGTCATGGACAATCATACGAAAGTACAGCAGTGAAAGTGTATTCGCGATACAGGTAAAAACAAATTGGAAGGGGTGATGGTGAGTTGTAGTCAGTGATGATAGTGACGGAAGGAGAACATTTTGCGTGAAATTCTGATCGAACCATCCAACCAATTTTGCAAGTCACAATGATAAAATAGAATATCATTTATAAATAAAGAAGAAAATATAAACAAAAAACTGCCAATGCTGTCACTATGACTAAGTAGGAGTTTCTCAACCTTGCTGGCACTACTTTTTATATTTTTGTATGACTCGAACAAAGGAAATAATGGGTTTTTTTGTGCAAACTGGGCTCAAGGGTGTAGTAACGGTTCTGCTGATTTGTATCAACAAGTGAAAGTTTTCCGTCTTTTGGGGCTGTCTCCATTTTTTAAGGGGTCTTTTGTCTTTCTTTCTTATCCAATTCCCTTTTACCATTACAGTGTAGGGCCAGCACAATGAATCTGGATTTCTCTGGATCAGGATATTAAGCCAAGCAGGTGATCAACCCACTGTGAAAAGGGGTCTTTTGGCGGTTTCCAAATCTGACAGTATGGACACGTTACTGCGTTGTTCTAAACAGAAACGGCTTCATTTGTTTTCTCTATAAACATTTTTGTTGTTGTCACTACCATACTGATATAGCTGGGGTGTAACTTGCGATAAAGGAGCCTCCTACTAATGCTCAATTTATGATTAATGTTACAGAAGCGATTTATTGTGTCATCACTGTCTCATTTGTTAGATTCTATCTGTTCTCATTCACACAGCTATTGCCTAGACCCTAGTGTTATGTTCCCTCACTCCCTCCCACAACCGACTGTCATAATTGTCTTGTCTCCACATCTAATTAAGTGGGTAGGATATATATGACTTCTAGACAATGCCAATGTGTTACTTTTTATCAGGTGTATTAACAAGTTTGGTGGCAGGCATGTCTGTTTGTTTTTTTGCTGTTTGAGGGCTCTAACGACACAGGTAGGTCATTTCAGCGCCCGCCACATGGCGAAGGCATGTCTTGTCAAGACAATAATTGTATGCACTTAATAATAACGAAAAATCAGTCAGACCAAAAAGTGTGTGCTTGGACGAAGCGTGCACTTGAGCGGCAACTACTGTACCATCGTGATTAAGATCCCTAGTCATTATATCAATTCTCTTTCTTCTTTGTTGCAACCAGCAAGTTATAATTAGTTGAAAGGAACAGAAATAATTTTCAAAAGCTTCACAGAACTGTAAACAATGTCCAGAAAAAAATAGAAGGAAACCATCCTCACCATAATCGTAGCCAGAGTAGGAGTCATATCCAGAAGCTTGACCGGGGGTATGGCCATAGTCATAGTATTGAGATTCATTGCTGTGGATGGAGGAGGTGGATAGGACATCCTTTCACTCAGCCATAACAAGGAAATTACAGACAGCTACATAATATTTAAAGACTGCTTCATTTTGTAAAAGTTTAATCAAATTCAAATCTGTCAATGGAAGGAAACACAATTTAACAGAGAGCAATGCAAATCTAATGCATGAATAACATCAGGATCTGGACAATCCGAAACCATTTAAATCAAGGTTGACAAGGTAACCAATGGTTCACAAACAAGAAAGGATTACAATGAGCCAATCACTCCTCCATTTAAGAGTTGGGAAAAGTACACGACAATCAAACGACTGACTTTCTCAAAGCAAAAAGAGTGTGGAATTGACAAAAAAATAATAATTAAAAACCCAAAGCATATGACAACGCCACAATAATTATGAAATCAGAATGAATCTGAATAATAGTGGAAAAGTCAGTACATCATTATCTGCATGCCATGATAGATGACTGAAGTAGCCCCCCAAGAAGTCTAGCTGTCTCCAAATTAAGAACTGAATACATTCTTATTCATTTCTGAGCTTATTGAGAGGAATTGTACGGCATTAGGGAAAATGGCAGAGCCAGGCTGGCATTTGGCCAGTTACCACTGTATTCCCAACAATGTTCCTAGTTCACAACCAACACCACCTATACTAACGTAATTTTCTTTTGTTAATTTGATTCTACTAACCATTCCCTATCTTATGATTTAACCTTCATTCAAACATTCTTGCATAAATCTGAATACATTAATAGCTTCCAACCCCTTTATGTCCTGCGATCCATTACTTTGATAAAAACACAATCTTAGGTGTTTGTACCACCGATTGCTGCCAAGTCATCCGCAGTTAAAATGCCCTTTTCCTGGATTAGACTGCTATAAACCAATGACAAAACGTCTTTTCCCCCCTACACATAAAGGCATTTTTGTGATAACACCAGTTTCCGTCATGTTCACAGTGACATATTTTTACCACATGCATATTCTAAACAATAACATCACAGGAAGACTTTTACAAACATTTTATAAATATGACTGCAGACTAGTGTTGATATATTGACCAGTGTTGAACAATATCTAACTGGTCATTCAATTCAAATATAAGCAATTTGTTAGAATTTGCATGTCATTGTTAGCCCCATCACCACAATTAATCTTGGAAGCTAAAAGCAAAACTAGCACAATTGCATTTCATTCAAATATCAAAAATCACTTCCCCTTAAAATTATCAAGACCAATCAAATTTTATTGAAAAAAAATAACCCATAGGGATATGAACTATATGCATTATTATTAGTCAAGCTACAATCGAATGTCTGCAATTGTAGAAAGTGTCACCATAAAATATAACGAACAGTACAAACTTACCCAGATGAGTAATTCTGACCACCACTGTATCCGTCATAACCAGAATCATAACCACCAGAGCTGTACCCCTGAAAGATCAGGATGTTTAACAATGTTAACAGGGAGACATGAATAAAATATTGAGAAAAACATAATAAATACAGCAAATTTGGCTAGTTCAATGAGGGTACATTTTCCCAGTCCTTCACTGTATAAGTATTGCCTGGCAGTTCACCCCATCCCATTTAGCTAACCTGAAGTCACCAATCAAACTAATACTACATTGTTTGATATACAAATCAAGCTCTTCATCTGAAAAAAATCAAATCACAATTTTATCCGCCATGACACAAATAATCGACGGAAATCGTTGCAAAACCGTGCCAGTTCAAAATCAACTATTTAAAGAACAGTAAAACCAGTTTAAAAGTAATTGACGTATGAAAATACACTGAGTTTTTTTCTCCATATTTGGATTTAGAGTGGACAGAATCGACATACATATTTTGCAGCATTGAATTTGACATGACTTGTAACACCTACTGACCCGTGCTTACACTTTAAAATGCGATAGAACAGAGAGACACTGCCCAATTTTTGGACATGATATAAAGGGATTCCCAAGCAATTTTGGGGAATATAAATAGCATTTGAACTTCTTTCTGACTTACATGATGGTTTGCGACTGCCACCATCAATCTTAGCTGCCAGTCAGGAATTTCAGGAGGTTTTGGGATTTTTGGGGGAATGTTGCTATGCCAGAATACGCAATGACGGACGGGTCAATATCAATTAAATATTTCACCATTTTATGTTATTTACAGGCTACATGCATAATACATTAAACAATAAAACCTTTTAACAGATCATTTGATATTTGAAAACAGCAGAAGTCTGGCAGCTATGATCAATACGCATAGCTGCCAACTTTTCAAAAAGCAAAAACACTCTCATTCTAGGTCTGTCATTTAGAGCCACAATCGACGTCATATTGAGGCTACTGGTGTATACTGTCTACCTTCTTCTTCAACCTATTTGAAGTTAAAGTACAATACAACAGCTTACCTATTTCAAGATGTTTGTTTACAGCAGAATGCTTGTTTCAGGGTTCCTACTCAAAATTTATGAAAAATTCAAGACCAACAAGGATTTCTCTACGAATTTTACTACCAATGCAATGTGTATTATATGACGTGCAATTATAGTGACTAATTTCAATTAGCCTGCAATAAAATATAGTCTCTGAATTGTTTTGCCCGACCAAATACCTTCGAATACATTGTCATAAACTCATCCCGCTACTTTGAGATTACAATTTAAAATGTGTTTTTGTTTGTATTTTTACTTTCAGTGATTGCCTTTTTACTAAGATCAAGTTCATTCCCGCCTTTTTCATACCTAGTAATCCAACACTAACTGGTTTACCACTTGTAATAAGACAATAAAGACTGTTTCTAACTAAAACCCCATAATTTCCTTTCAGACAAACCAGATCGATAAAGAAAGTAGAGCTCGATGTTCGCAATGGCAGACTAGAAGATACCAGCGAAGACCAGTATTTTAAAATCATGACCAAGTGATTAAATGAATAGATTCATTTCAAAATACTAGATTTCGAACTACAAGATTCAATCGCGATCTAGACGTGTCCAGCTAGGCACTAAACAACGTTAATGTAAACGGGGAAGCTGGAGCACCAGCGGGAACGAGCAAATCTTTGAGATCCATGACGGAATCACTTCCGACCCTTGTATCAAACTCACAGAATACAAAGTAAATAGATAATGTAGATAGTAGTAGTAGCGGTTGTTAAAAAAAATGGTATTGTACATCATCCGGGCATCGTCAATAATATAGCGTGGTTTTGCAGACAATGAGTTCTAATTGCTCGTAACTAAAGAGAAAAAATGAATCAAAATCCGCGCATTTTGGTTCAAAAATCTATTTTTCCAGATTTTAATCTAAATTTCTAGACCTTTCTCCAAAAGGTTAAATCGTACTAAGTTTGATTTTATTGGAACGGTTGGCAGCTATGAATGCGTATGGTCTTTAACAATCCCAGGATTCTTATCCAATTCCCTTTTACCATTACAGTGTAGGGCCAGCACTATGAGGCTGGATTTCTCTGGATCAAGATATTAAGCCAAGCAGGTGATCAACCCACTGTCCTTTGTGGTAGGAATTAATTTTGTCCGGACAGCGGCATACTCTTATCGATTTTTAACTGCCAAGGGTTTAACGTGCGCAACATGCACGCGGGACCTCCGAGTTTATTGTCTGTCTCTGATAGGACTAGGTTCTTTGATCCCACCTACCTGAATAGGATCAATGGAGTGGCATAAAGGTTTTCACTGAGAACAATACCTGACGCTGCCAGGGATCGAACCATGTACCTTTCGCTTCAGAGGCAAGAACCGTACCTCTGCGCCACTGGGACCCCTGATTGCAAGTCATCTATGTAAAATTAAGAAATGGGACACACATTACCCACTGCACACTTTTATGAGATCGATTTTAAGACACCAATGCAAACTCCCCAGATAATCAAAATCAGACATACCTGAGATCCGTAACCATCATATGATGAACTTGGGGCAGCTCCTCTTCCACCTCCCCGTAATGGTGGAGGAGCACCACGCCCTGCACCCCGTGGTGCACCCCTTGAAGGAGGTCCTCCACGACCACCCCTAGAATTAAATAATATCCTTAATCAGTCAAGAGAAAACATTGAGGGTTCGGGCAGTACAAGGAGTTGAACACTGATTTCATATAAGTGACACCACAGATTAAATTTCCATCAAATAAATAAATATTATGATAATAAGACACATTACATCCAAACTCTTTAATACTATCTAAACATTATAAGCAATCTATCACTATCCAGAGGAAAGATTGCACAAATTGTAGTTCCACACAATAAAGTTGTGTTCTGCTTAAAACAAATACAAAGGGACGACACAAATGATTTATTATAAACAAGGATTATCTTATTAGGTTAAGACATTTATATTTAAGTGAAATGCCTCAACCTATGTGATTGTGCAGCAGACAGCTTTCTTTCTTACTTATCCAGTTCCCTTTTACCATTACAGAGTAGGGCCAGCGTTATGAGGCTGGATTTCTCTGGCTCCAGATATTAAGCCAAGCAGGTGATCAACCCACTGTGGGGAGCACAGACAGCAATTAAAAAATATCTTGAATGTGGAGCATTTATCACATTAATTCATATTTAAAATATATTGAATTTATAATAATCAGGCCTTCCACTGAGCGATAAAGAAATTTGACGATTTTTTACTAAAACGCCAGGGGTTAAGGGGGCCGCGAGCAGGGTCCTCTTGGGGGTCTGTGCTAAGGAAAATGGCTTTAAGGACATTTTAAAGCCCAAAACAGCATATTTTGACATGGAATGAAGCAAAAAGGGCCTTGAAACTCAAGACAAAGACGATCACGATGTAGGCAAAAATGCGGAAGAGTGGAAGGCCTGAATGATAACAAAATTGCAAAAGCCAAATGAAACCAGCAAATTACCTCACAGGTGGTGGTGGTGGTCCTGCTCCTCTCCCACCCCTAAAACCTGCACCTCGTCCACTGGAGAACAAAAAGTAACACATTGATAGAAATGTACACAGGGTAAAACAGTTTACGGCAACATCATTTAAGCTATCAAAACCTGAAATAAGATCTATGAATTGTCAAAAATTACTCCTTTCTTATCCAATTCCCTTTTACCATCATGTGTAGGGCCAACACTAAAAGGCTGGATTTCTCTGGATCAAGATATTAAACCAAGCAGGTGATCAACCCACTTTGTGGTAGGAATTAATATTGCCCGGACAGCGGCCTACTCTTATCGATTTTTAACACTTTGGTTGCTGATTTCACCAATCGGCGAATTTTTGGAAGTGTGAATCAATTGCGGGGATCGGCGAATTTACTTATCAAAATAAAAATGCGACCTACGAAATCCACAAACTTTTTGAACTGTTTGAGTGACTTCCCTTGCTTCATAAAGGTCTTCTACTTTCGTTTTTGGCGTATGGGAGAAATTTACTTCGTTTTTATTGCTTTTTTGAGCTGAAATTGCCGTTTGTTTACATTTTATTTGTGACGCTATGGCTGAACCAAGTGTTTACCATCAAGGTATTAAGCCAAGCAGGTGATCAACCCACTGTGACATTTTGTGGTAGGAATTAATTTTGCCCGGAAAGCGGCCTTGCGGCCTACTCTTATCGATTTCAAACTCCCAAGGGTTCTTTAGCGTGCGCAACGTACACACGGGACCTCCGAGTTTATCAGTGTCACTGCCTGGAATTGAACCTGGCGGTACCTTTCGCTTCAGAGGCGAGAACCGTACCTCTGCGCCATTTGGACCCCCAAGAAACAATTCACTTACCCTCTCTCAGCTGGTGGTCCACCCCTGTAAGCCCCTCTTCCTCTGCCTGAACCGTTCATGCCAACATTTTCCTCATAAAATTCCTCTTGCATTTGCTGCAAATAATAGAAGGCAAGAACCATGACAATTTTTTTGGAAAACAAGTCATAAATTCATCTGGAAAATTCTATCTAAACAAGATCTATGACAAAAAGCAACACATTAAGGTCATATCAATTCTGTTTGAAGTTTAACGCCCTTTCTAACACATAAAGGTGATATCAAAGGCGGTCCAATAGAACTTGAGAGATTCCACTAAAATCTCCAGGGCAGAGCCTTGAAAACTCTGATCCAGAGAAAAAATTTTGAACCCTGTCCCCACTGAGCTAGAGACGCCCCCAAAGGCAATTCTAAAAAAAAACAAGAGAAGATTGAAATGACCAGAGAAAAAAAAGGACAGTGACATGAAAACTCTGAAAGGACAAAAAAAGAAAGCGTACACAAGGCGGGCTCAAACTCAGTCCTCTGTGTAAGTTGAGTTGCTTAAATTAACAAAAGATAATTACAATACTTACTGGAATAACAAACTTCTTTAATTCCTCAAAGGCTCCACCAATTCTGTGATATGCATCGCACAATTCTGAGTAAACCTCAACAAGAATATGTAAATCTTCTTCCAAGTGAGCATATTTGCCACCCTCTTTACGTAGCTCCTCTTCCTAAAAACAGAACATAATATTAAGAAGAAATTTAATTTCAAACAGCATCTAATAAATAACCACTTGATATCGACCACAGTGAAGAAAAAATAAGAACACAATTGGGTTTTTTCCATAATCATCATATTCTAAGTCTGACAAAACTACATGTAAAAACAAAAGCAATGAATCTTTTTAGAAGAGGAAGGTCAGCATCAGAAATTCAGTTAGAAACAAACTCAATCTAGAATTTTAAAAAGCCATTCAAGTTAAATCAAACCAGCTCAATAATTTCAACGTTCATTACTTCTGACACAAATTTAATTACAATCTAACGGCTACATTTTCACACATATGGTAACATCACTGCATGCATTGAATAGCAATGCCAATCACTACGATTGTTTTCGCGCGAAAACTGGGTCAGCCAGCAAGGGTTTTTTTTTATCTCGAGGCAACCCGTACAGCATATTTTTTTGAAATTGGCATCTACCCCACTGGCATAAAAATCGACTAGCCGGCAATGCCGACTGACTTTGTCACCGATCAGTCTTCATGGGTCACTGCGTGATCACTAGATGCGATTTCATTGGTCGACGCAAAATGTCTTCCTTTGCTATTTCTTGGGGGGGGGGGTGCGATTCTGTTTGGGTATTTGTGAAAGTAAACGTTAATATTTACCATATTTATTTGTATGATTAGCCTTGAGATTTAGCG
>JARBEQ010268683.1:0-10019 GCA_030265355.1 Tritonia tetraquetra
AATAATAATAATAATAATAATAATAATAATAATAATAATAATAATAATAATAATAATAATTATAATAATAATAATAACGTTATTTCATCCAAAAGGATTTTTTTACAAAGACGTGTGTAACGACTAAAAATGAAATAAAAATACAATAAAAGGTCTATGGATAAGATTTTGTGATAAATAAATTATGAGAAACACACACACACACACACACACACACACACACACACACACACACACACACACACACTTACACACACACACACACACACATATGCGCATACACATAGTTGTGGCCTTTCTTTTTAGTTTCTATTTTATATGTTTTGACATCATTTACTAACTTTATCTCTTTACCCTTAATGGATCTAGTATTCAGGTCGCTATGCTCATAGTCCTTTTCCGTGCATGAGTCGTCATCGTGTAATCAATTCTTGAGTCGGGCATTCGCCATAAAGGAGAGGTGAAGTAAAAACCATTCTTTCTTTTTTAGTCCCGCCCCGCCCCGCCCCCCCCCCCTTACATAACCAATCTCTATAATATTACCGAAAGATAACATGGGAAATTATAAGGAAAGAAAAAAGACTCAATGTCTTTGATTTGCCAATGATTAATCCAGGGTTGCGTCCATTCATATCCTATGGCTGATTTATAGCCTGCGGGTATATTGATCAAAGTCAAGCCATTTAGATGTATCGATTTTTCAATACCCTTAATTGGTTTGCTGGCCTGAGAGACAAGTACCCGTTTGACTTCGAGAAATTCCAAAGAAAAGGAACAGAAACCTGGGGACATTTCAGGTCAGTGTAATGCAGAGATCTATACATTTAAAAACCATGTGTAGAAAAGAATGATGAAAGCACAAGGTCCCACTCACGTTTAAGAATATTATCTGCCTGCCTTCCCCGTCACCCTCTCGTCACCCCATACGGTAAGTATGTTAATCTTATCATACTGGAATGCCAAAGACAGCTATTTATTATCTGTGGTTGACTCACAGAATGGTCAATGGTTTACTATGCAATAAAGTCGAGTTCTAACATGAAAGCACTCTAACTTTATGAGGTTCGCTGAAGAAAACAGGCCCACAAACAAAAGAAACAAACACCAACACCATTATATTAGATTGTGTACAATTTGGTAACTTTATTTTAGAATTGGGGTGCTATATCGGGTCGTAAAATGATGATAAAATGAAAATAAATGTTTTCTCCGAGATAGAGAATCCCTTACAGGACCTCTTACACCGGATACGGCTAAGGTCACATGATCAAAATATTCCGAGCGCTGCCGATGAAAGCGTAACCAATAAAAACAACATGGAGTTCGCTGGAGTGTAAAGACGAGGGCAGTGCTCTAACTGTCGGTGTTTAGGATGGATAAAATTTAAATGCTAGATTCTAGAATAAAAGAATGGTTAGGCTTTTGAAGGTTTCGGATAGGCTAAACAATATACGTGGATGGATATTACTCTGATTAAAGTAACTCCAGATTTGAAGGATTAAAAGTTAGAATAAGTTTTACTTGGGCTTTTTTCGTGAGGCTGACCGATCGAGACTCATTTTGATTGCATGAAGAAGGTAAGAAAAAAGAAGAAAAAAAAGAAAAAAAAGGAAAATGATTAAAGATTACTTCAGTAAAAAGAAGAATTGTTGACGGGAAAAGAGGCAGTGATATCTTTCCAAACTTTGTTGTTGGGAACTGTTTTTATTTTTAATTTTAACAAGTTTAGTTTAGGCTCTAGACTATAGTTTTAGATCCTATAGACTTTGGATAATTCACACTCACGGTTCAGTATCTATGAATAATAATCGAAAGTAGTCAAGATTATTGTTTGAACAGAATGGAATATGAGTGTAGTTCAAATGATTGATAAAAAAACGACTTTTTAGATAGTTTCTTGATTGCTTTCCATGACAGTATTTCTGTTGCTCTCTTCTTTTATAATATCAAATTCAAATAACCTCACACATTTGCTATTAACCCTCTTACTGTGGGATTAAAACAAAGATGTGGTGTAATAGAGTGTAATTAATATTTTAACAAAGAAAACTGCTAATGCACATCCTACATTATTAAAAAAAATTATTTTAGCTTTATTTACAAACTGATGTCCTAAAAGTAGGGTGTATATTATTTTCTGAAAGGGTGTTGACCAAAGCACAAGCAGGTTTTGTGTTGGGGTTCTTGGCCACTGTCCACTAGATCTAGAAATGTTCACCTACCTACTCTTTTCCCTTGTTGCTTGTTCTCTTCAAAGAAGTCTTTTCAGAATGCTAAATTTTTATGCTAAGATGATAAAGATGAAGGTTTCAAATGATATTGAACCCAAAACAAAATAACTCATCAGAATCACTGTCATCAGAATCAAGACTGTCACTGATTTCTTCTTGAGAAGTTTGGTCATTGAAATCATGCTCACTATCACTGATAGATGCCATAACAACTGCATAAAATGCTAAGCTGTCTAATCCCACAGCAAACGAATTAAAAGAAAATAAGGTCGCTAAGCAATTGGAACAATTCTAGGTTGCGCCACAATTATAGCACATCACAATTGTGGTGTATCGCGGTAAGAGGGTTAAGGCTTTGGAGTAAAGCTTCTCATTTGTTAGTTTTATATTTCCTTTAAACAGTCACTATAGTGTCATCCATTCATAAAGCAGCATGTATCCTGTATATTTTTTATTGGGCTTATTAATGATTCAATGTACCTCAGAAAGCTTCTAAGATTATCTGTCTCACACCAGGATTTCAAGTTCAGATAAAGACTTTGCTACAGAGATTTGGTGGATCTCAATCCAAAGGAAAGCAAGATGAAAGTTTACACACACTAATGCATATATCTTTTCTGGATGAGAGTTGCTAATAAAATGAGTCCTTGGTTTAAAATTAGCAAATAAATTATAACATTTTGACTTGGGTATGTATCTTTGAACAAATCAAAATGGATCGTTAGTCAAAATGGGTACCTTTCATGTACTTATAACTTTTAAAATTCCTTAATAAATATTCAGAAAATAAAGTGTTATCAAAATTCAGCAATTTTGTATCAAAATGATGTTATATTTCATTTTTCCCAAAGATCACAACGGTAGTAACATGGCCATGGAGTTCTCCACCCTTTACTCACGGCGTTTATCAGGTAGCAGCACTAGAAACAGCTTTAATGAAGATGCTTTGGAGCAGTTAGAATTTAACATTAATGATATAAGTAGAGCATCCAGCCCAGCCAGTGTCACCAGCACGAGTGCAAGATCCGAAGGTAAGTTGTGACTTAGATTACTGCCATAATCTGGGTCATATAAAAGAGAAATTTTTATAGTATTGTGCAGATCAATGGGTTTCTATCCTCTTATGGAGCAAGTATAGTCCAACACACATTCGTTAAACTGATCTGGTCTGAGGAATCCGTGATTCAGGGAACACATTAACGCATTAGTTGACAACGGAAACTACACTTACAGGGTACTTAATGATCTTGTTATGCTGCTGATGGATATAGAAAGACAGTATTGTGAAAATTGTTGACATTTAAAAAAATACATTTTTCAATAGTTTGGACCAAAATAGACATGCCAAACTGCACAGAACAGCGAAATTTGATTATTGGCTAAGTTATACAGTAGAAATTTGATATAACAGGAATTGTGGGATGAGAACAAAATCTCTGTTATATCTGATCCCTGTTGTAACAGACATCTAAGGGAAATAAACAAACAGCCCAATCCTGCAATATCATGAACAATGTACACACACTAGAGAGCTTCCTCCCCTGCCCTGTTCCTTCGATTGCCTTCAATGGGCTAGCATTACAATAGCACTGGTTGCACTAGCATAGCTTGGGTGATCATGTTTTCTTTCACTGCAGACTGCGCTGTGTGGCACAAGTACACAAGAACAACTTTTTTATTACTTGACCATGTCTTGGCATCCCTGTTATAACAGGCTTGGTTCTCATAGTGTCCTGTTATATAACCGACATACTTTACTAAAGATAATGAAGAAGAAAAAATGGGGATTTGAAAAAGACTTGTAATCACCAGGTACCTGTTATATCATGGCCTGTTATAAATGGTTTTGACTTCAAGCCATTGAATATTGCTTAGTTTGATTTTTATTTCACAGTATGTTTATCTTTCGCCCAAAGTCGCAACTTCTCCCAGCATTGATATATAGCTGAGGGTAGCCGCAAGGGCAGCAGTAATTTGTTTATTGGCCTGTCTTTGATTGATACTGCTCAGTGTATTGCCCGTGGTGCCAGTAAAGAGTTATGGACACAGTGGGCTGATCACCTGCTTGTTTGAAATTTTCTAATCCAAGTATTCCTGGCTCTGGGTCCAACTGTGTTTGGTGGCCAGGGTGCCTGTATTTTTATATGTACCTTTTATGGCTGAACATGGGGCTGGCTCCAACACAGCTTATCGGTATAAATGAGGTTCAATCAAAGAAATGAACAAAGTATGTTTATCCATATTTTTGTATTTTCAGGTCATGGATCTCATCATTCAGGGTTTTCCCGCGACTCAAGGTACCGAGGATCAGGCCGGGCTAGTGATGAGTATAGACGCAAGTACAACAGGATAAAAAGTGAACTTGAAGTGGAGAGGGTCAAGGCCAGGCAGTTGCAGCAGGAACGGGTCGAGGAAATGAGGAAACTTCGGGAAGGGTTTGAAAGTGACCGCAGGCTTGCTGTGACCACCCTCCAAAACAGGCTGGAAGATGAAAAAAAGAAAGAGGTAAGTGTAAGGGGTAGATGCCATTTGAAAAGAAAATAAGGGTAATGATCTTCACAGTTGTTAACAAAATGAATCTCAAAGTAGAAGTGTGATAATTTAAAAAAGAAAGAATCTTTAAATATATTTCCTTATTCTAAGTAACACAAATTGATTATTGAGGAAAATGCCCTTTTTTTAGGATTGTTCTTTGTCTCCTGGTTAAGACTCTTACTTTGATGGCATGAGTTTGAATCTCACTTTTGACCTTTCATTGTTATCCTTGTTCGTGTCTGAACCAGACATAGAAATGGATACCAACTCACAGCTGGGACAGTAATATGTAATAGACTAACATGGATAAGACTAAGACAGTTAGGTTTATAACACTGATCTACTGCCTAAATATCCTGAGTTCGAACCCCAGGAGCGTTAAATTTAATTATAATTTTTTTTCTTAAAGCAACAGAAAGACATCTGTATATCATAAACCAGACATGGCCCGATCTCCTTATAGCGTCAAAAGGCATGGGCTGAAACATTTGTCTGAGGGGTGTTTCTTCAATGAATAATTTCTGTTGTCACTCTCCATAAGAGTTTCTTGGCACATCCTTTTTGAGAACGTCAGATTGTTACTTGTTACTTACCAGCTTATTGTTATAGAAACTGAGCATTTGGTCTATATGGACACACCATGTTATTTTGAAAGAACTCTCTTAGAATTTTTTTTTTTTTCTCTTCTCTTTTGCAGTTGACTCGACTTAAAGAAGAATTGATAAAACAAAAAGACTTTGAACTGCAACAAGTTTTAATGTATAAGGAGAGTGAAAGAAAAGGAAAAGGTTCGACTAAGTTAGAGGATGGAAAAGAGAGAAAGGAGAAAGCAGACAAACATGAAGCTGTAAAAGTTGATAGACTTCAGGAAATGGTGGATGAAGAGGAAGATGTGGCCGGGAAAGATGCGGATAATGACATTGCTAGGGTCAGCAAAAGGCCAAAGGGGAAAGAAAAAACTCCAGACATTAGCCGAAGGCGCAATTCATCAAGAGCAGCCGATTCTGGATCCGAAGCAGCGGCTGATGTTTTTGATGGAGGGTCAACGAATCAGTTAACTAACATAAACCAGATAGAGGACATGACTCAATCTACTTCAGCTCCAGAAACTAAAATCAAATCTATAAATACCAAGAATAAAAAAGATGGCCATGTTGGTAGAATAGTGTCTCAAATAGAATTAGAAATGCAGGATGAGTTAACAAATGTCGCAGGTGGCATTGCCATGTCCGACTTAGAAAATAAAGACGACCTTCTGCTGAACACTGAAGTGATGACTAAAGACGAAGCTCTTCAAACGAGTCTTGTTGCAAAATTAGATGAATCTCAAGTTGAAAAAAAAAAAGTGATGACTGATATGGAATCCCGTATCAAGGCACTTGAAACACAGAAATCTTTATTAGAGAAAGAAGCCTCAGAAGTAAAACAGACTTTGGAAATCAAATGCAAAGAGCATAAGAGAAAGGAGGAAGAATTTATAAAACTCAGGGAAGGATATGACAGGGAACTGCGTACAGTGATAAACGAACACAAAAAGGTAAACAATTAATTCCTAGCTGTTGTCATGGAAACCATTTTTGTTTAGACTTGTATCCATACTAGTATCTTGCTGTTCTTTCATTTCCAAGCTTGTTGATTAATCGATCGGATCTCCCATCACTGCCACAGACAGTCGAGTAAAGAGGCGGTGTCGTGTTTGTCTATTTTCATGTGTTAGAGAGTGTACAGAGGAAGCCGTTACTGTAGCCGGAAGCCTTTTATCGCTTATTCCCTATGTTGTCTACTTTCGTTACAATGAAGTTTTTTTCTTCGATGCTTATTTTGTCTCCCACCATTACCTGACATTCTAATATTTCATTATATGAATGACCAGGGAAGATAAGAAAGAAGATGGAAATTTTGTTTTTTGAAATGTTTTGCAATGCGCAACTAGCATCTAGAAGTTGTTCTATGAAAAAATGTATCAAATGAACAGAAATGCGGGAGTAGAAAATTGGACATCAAATCTTTCATTTTGCCAACATTCATGTGGTTTTTTTTGGTCTCAACAAAAAAGTTAATGCTCAAGTGTTTGGTATCTTATGAAAGGTAATTCATTTGCCCTTTTTATTCTGTATTTTACTTTACAATATCACTAATGGCTATCAATTTTTTAATACAAAGAGTTGAGTTTGAAATTAGAAGTTAATTCCCTCTGCCATTTAAGTTTGTAAAATTCCAAAGCACGCAGTCGTTTATGTGTGTTAAGATTTACGTTTTATTCTCTTTTAGATCATTATTAAAAATGTCAAACTTTGTTTGCTAATGTGAAAGATTTTTGTATGTAAGGAAGATAAATGGAAATAATTATTATTAACAAATATATGACAGGTCCTTGTGGACAACACTTTATCGTGGTGAAGTCATTTGCATGTATCTATGCCTATGAAATCTAAGCCAGCTCCTTGTGGACAGATCTAGTGAGATGAAGCCAGATTTAGATTGTTTGAAGGCCTAGTAGGAGATCTTAAGTTGGCAGCCCCACCACCTACCTATGTTACAGTGGTCTACTCTTCAGAGTGCAACAATATCAATAAACGGACTGATTTTTTTGAAGATAACTTTGGTGATAAAAAAGGGCTATGAAACTTTTGTAAAGATGCAAAGTAGAGGAGTGGAGGAAGTTTATTCATTGTAGATAAACCTGACACCAAAAGGTAAACCAGGGAATGAAAAAGAAGAAATGTATGTAAGACATTCTGTGCTGATCACCTGCTTGTTTGAAATCCTTCTAGCAATTCCAACTCTATGTTTGTCTACGCATGATTCTTGGGTGCCTATATTCAGTTGAGTTTGTCTTATGAGTTGAATATAGGACTGGCAACAACAGTGTTTAGCAGTTTTAATGAAGTACATGATGGAATCAAAAGAGCAGACAAAGATTTTAAGAAAACCTAGTGATACCGATGCTGGGTAGCATAACAAGAAAAAGACAAGGGAGAGAAGAAAAAGAACCGTTGACTCTAAGTTAACTGAGGAAAACACAAACTCCTGATTTTATAGATTACTGTCCCCATACAATTACTTTCTCACCTTCAGGTGGCGCTTGGTAACTTGGATAAGCTAAAGATGGCAGAGGAAGCACTGAAACAGGCAACATTGACGGATGAGGAGATTGCATCGTTAACACAACGGCATGGGAGGAGGAGGAAGTTATCCACGTCATCACTTCCTGCAATGACAGATGAGGTTAGTGAATGACGATTGCAATCTGTGGATGAGTCAGAATGTGGGATGGAAAAATTAAAATGTTTGGAAGTTTGGCTGGGCCGTAACATTGAGTGTTGTTAATTGGTTTTCTTTTGATGGTGGATGTGAGCTAAACGGAATTTATTATCCAAACCGTGTTATATCTGTAAGTGTAAGGACTGTTACAGCCAGCTCCATGTTCAGCATTGCTGAACTCAGTGCTGGAAGAACTCTGAATCAGGTAGATAAGGCAAGCAGGTGATCAGCCCACTGTTCCCGAAACTTTGAATGGCACACTGAGAAGTCACCTTTTCATGCATTGACCAAGTTTTGGCCATATCACTTACTGTTGCCTTGGTGGTAAACCCCTCTACTATAAGAAAACTGAGCAGATTTTGCCACATAAGGTGGGTTGTTGTTGGTATTGTTGTTGTTTGTATTGTTGCTGATGATACATGATGACGATTATTGATGAGGACGTCAATGATCATAAGAATGATGATCTTCATAATACCAATTGTGACACGAGCCGTGGGGTAATATCATTATTATATTTACTCCACGGTTCTGTCCCCCGTTTTGTCTTTAGGGGTGGAGGTAAGGTCCGAAAATGAGAAGAAGTGATAGAAAGTGCCTGTATTGGCTCGTTAAATTAGCACAGACTAACACCAAGAAGATTATATATTTTTGTGTTTAAAACATTACTATTTTCCCTTTTATTTATACAACATCCAATGATTATTACATGGTCCGTTCCGCGTGGTAGGGTACTTAGCTGGTTTCTCTAGGATGTTCCATGTTCTATTGAGCTCCAGTAATTCTCCTCGGCATAGCTCTTAGTCTCTTTATCTTCTGATCCAGATGATCATCGGAATGGGTAGGAGATACACACGTGGCCCTGGTGACGCATTTTGATCCATTAGAATAAACAATATTAGTCCATCATGAGCTAAGTTCCTATATCGTCTGCAGAAGAGACGACTGTTCCCTCCGGATACTTAATTGTGCAATGCCCTGAGTATCTAATTCTTAGCGTACCATTAAATGGGTCGAAAACCCCCGTCTCTCATGATTGACGGGAGAAAGCGAGTATCGTGTCACGAGAAGGTTGGTCAGCCTCGCCCTGGCCTAATGTGAAACGTTCATTCTCTATGAATGCTACCTATGGCCACGCTAATTACATTTAGCCGTAAGCACGTGACATGCCCATATTGGGAATCCTGATGCTGGCCTTATTACGTGTAACAACAGACAGTTTCGTTTTCCCCTGACAGGCGAGAATCTTAACAGATTAACAAAGGATACATTGTGACAACAGGCGTGATTGTCTAACACTCTATACCGGGAGACGCAATTATTATCGCACCTATTGACACTTGGGTTGTCTATTGTTTGGTGTAGGCAACGAATACAAAGGCCCATTGTAATTCCTGTGCGATTGCTCAACAGGTGAATAGACAATAAGTATCTGAGGGAGAGAACAATGAAAGTGAAAGGGGAGACATCTTAATTACCTCCGTATACGCTGGTGAGCATAGTATTTGAGAACAACCGTAACATGACGTCATGTCGAGTTGATATCATTACACCGATGTTGGTAATGGTTCTGATGCTGCTCAAATCTGTTTTCTTTTGTTGCTTCATTTGAGCTATGCACATGTAGGCCTATGGTAATTGCTACATTTTTGTTATGATGCTAATGTTGTTGATGATAAATGATGATGCTGAGAATGATCTATAAATGTATCTGTATTTTTATGTGAGCTTGAAAGTGGTTCATTATTGAGCATTGGTTTTCGAGGTCATATTGTTTTGTTTTGTTATCCGTAGTGCATGTTACCAATGAGCAGTATTGCGCCCAGCTTCATGTCAGCTTCATTGCTGAACACAGAGCTGGAAAACTTTGAATCAGGTAGAAAAGGCAAGCATGGGGTTCCAGTGGCGCAGTGGTACGGTTCTTGCCTCAGAAGCGAAAGGTACATGGTTCGATTCCCGGCAGCGTCAGTTATTTTTCTCCGTGAAACT
>JARBEQ010268705.1:0-18807 GCA_030265355.1 Tritonia tetraquetra
GTCAGGCGTGAGTAGGGTAGGGATGGGTCAGGCGTGAGTAGGGATGGGTCAGTGATGGGTCAGGTGTGAGTAGGGATGGGTCAGGCGTGAGTAGGGTAGGGATGGGTCAGGCGTGAGTATGGATGGGTCAGGCGTGAGTAGGGTAGGGATGGGTCAGGCATGAGTAGGGTAGGGTCAGGCGTGAGTATGGATGGGCCAGGCGCAGTCTTAGACTCATTGCTTGATTCGTTTTTATTAACAAAAAACATATGATGTAAGCATTCATCATGAAATGTGTGGAAATACTAGAGTTACAACATGTGTATCCTGAAACTCTCCACTGATGTTGAAACACTACTGCTGTATGTTGAGATACGGTTCTAGTATTGCTGCGAAAATATACGAATATTAGTTACAGGAGTCCCTGTAACTCAACTTACAGCCAAGATGGCAAAGTAGAATTTTAAATTCCACCCTCCTCCACAACTCATTACTGCTATGCTGTTCGTAGAACGTGGCATTTTTGCTTGTTTTATTATAATTATAATTGTTCTCTTAATTTACTTCAAATTCAGTAAAAGCACTTATTGTTAGTGACAGACACAGTCTGTAAAGAGATCTCTTACTCCAAATGGCACTGGCCTTTGTGTTTCACACCCACTGAGGGAAACTGTACTTTGGAAAAACTCTGGATCAGGTAGATAAGGCAAGCAGGTGACAGCCCACTGTACCCAAACATATACAAACAAAAAGGAACATTCCAGTGACAAGACTGATTCTAGCAATGAATTTATTTTCTGCTATGTTTTACAACCAAACTTACATCTGTTACAATCAAATTTATTTAACAATGACAAAAAAAACTGTAGCTAAATGTCATCTGGACACAACAGGCAGGAAATACTGTAAGGATACGTCATCATGCATGAGGAAGAAATGGGCCAGTCTTTGGTGAACGATGTCTGAAAATATATAATAGAGAAAAGAGTAAAGATTGTAGCCATTTCTATGCCCTTCGTTCCTTGACCTACTTCATCAAAGATGACAACCTGATTCATGAATTACCTACACACAAATAATTACTAAAAATTTTGTTAGTATTTGAAACTTTAAATTGAACAGGATGGTCTTTAAGACATAGGGCCTAACTGGGATCCGTAGAGGACCAGGGAAGAAATTAACAATAGTGAGAATTGATACTGATTTGGAAGTCAAAGAGTAAAGCATGGTGTGATGTTTATTACTAAATGCAATAATATATAGGCCTACTGAGGCAAAAAGAAATGCACCATTTCTAAATTTTCAAAGATGACTTTGATTTCTTCTTTTCATGTCTAAAATCATCTCACTGTTGAGAGCATAGCTAATTAAGATGTTTACAATGATAGTGTTGTTTTTACTTCATAAAACATGTGTGGGAGTCTTAACAAAAAAGCATGCCGTGTAACATTTCCATTCAATGTGTACACGATGCCAGGACTAAATGAGGAACAGAATTTACGAGCAATTGGTATGGCATTATTGGCAGAAGCTAATATCACGCAATGGGAGATTGCTAGACGGCTAAATTGCAATCACATGCCCACCAGAGGTCTCCACCGATGAATATGATGCAACCGGAAGCTCAAAGGACAGGCCAAGAAGCAGTCGACCAAGGGCGACAACTCAGGCTCAAGATTGCTATATTTTCAACAGACATTTATGAAATCGTTTCTTGTCGACCACTGACATGGCTAGAGAAGTCATCAGAAGGCAAAGACATGTCTCGGCCAAAGAAATTTAGCAAATACCAATTATTGTTCGATGATTTTGTTATCAAAGATAATCAACAATAAGATAGTCAACTCAGTGTATTTCACTATATAATGAGTGAAGAAACTTTAAGATTGTTTCACTTGCACCTTAGTTGATAGTTGTGCAATAGTGTGCACCGGACAGAACATATTTTATGATTTTGGTGCGATATTTTTTTAGTTCACATAATTTTGATAAATGAATGCATTACGACCATGCCATTTTGTATCGAGTATTGAACGGACCAAAACAATAAAAGACGTCTGGGAACACTGGCTAATAAAGGGACATCACTCTCATGCGGCCTCAGTTAAATTAATTGAGTTGACTATCTTACTGTCGGTTATCTTTATTGTTACTTTTTAAAACACACCCCTTACCATATTGCTCATCAGTTTCTTTGTAATAATTCACCATTGGTTTTATCAATCCTTTTTGCTTAAACTGTATTTCAATTTCAGGTAATAAAAACGGATTAAATCGTTATTACACTTGGTTGTTTTATAAGCTAAAGACGTGGTGCGGTTCTTTTGTGTTTCAGTATAATATATTACTTACTAGCCATAACGCAAGATACTATGTTATAACAATACATATTTAGATTATAACAAACTCTAATCCTTTATTGATGCCTAAAATCAGCATGTGCAAAGATACTAACAAGAAATACTAAAAGGGTGGGAGGCCTGGGACAACGGCAACAAAAATATTTTAAACAGCAGTGTGTTGAAAAATTACCTAAAAAGTGCAATTTTTACACCAAATCCACTCAATGACTATATATAGTACAGAAATAAAACCTGCATAAGTTAATAGGGAAAAAACATACACACATCATAGAGTTTACAAAATCACGTTATCTCAAACAGAGAAAATGAAAACAATGAACAGGATATTGAGATGTAAAATTGCCTGATTCCAAGGCAAACAATACACTATGGGATTCCCTGTGGTATTCACCTTTGACCTGGTGATAACCCACTGACCGCTTCTTATTTAAAAGTTTGCTGAGGAGAGAAATTAAAGGCTGTTTTTATTTGTGTCTCTTCAACTTCTTAAAATCATTTTCTTTGATAAAATAAAAGGTAGCGATCATTTGGGCAACATGTTACCTATATAAATTTCCCCCCCCCCCCCCCCCCCCCAGTTTTCATTATTTGGGTAACATGTTGCCTACATAATGAAAACAGAGGGGCAAAATATTATTTGGGAAACACAATTTTGGAGCTAAATTTCATTTGGTTTCTTGATTCTATTGTGGATAGCAATTTGAAAATGAGCGCTTAAGTTAGAAAATGAATTGGTCGTTTACTATAAAATACAGTTACTGTAGTTTATCCTTTTTGGGATATATATATATATATTTATATTGCTACATCAGTAAAAGTAGTAACATGTTGCCTAAATAAAAAGTTGTAGAGCGATAATCATAACTTACTGCAAACAACTCTGTTAGGGTTGACCTGCTGGCTGTTGAGGAAGAGGGCAAATCTTTTAATATCAATCCTGGCTGTGACCATCTCTTGGGGATCCCTGACCTGGGAAATGTTAGGAGACACGTTTTCCCCTTGCTTTTGACCTGAATAAAAAAAAGTTGTCAGAGACTTGCGGTTTATATTCCAATCTACAGAGTAAAGGCACAATTCCTTACAACTGAATTTCACATCGGAACTCTTCTTTATTTTTTCCATAACCGATTCCTTTGAACCAAATTTTGCCACCCGAATAATTTCATTAAAGAAAGAGGGGAAACAAACCTATTTTTGTTGGTAGATGAATTTCGCAGGGAAATTCAGGTAGATGAATTTTCGCAGGGAAATTCAGTTGTAAGGAATTGCACCCTTAGAGTCATCAAAACTCTGAGAAAGTCCAATGAAAAAATTTTTTAAAATCTCTACGTTGCAACTGAGATTCAAATCCAGGACCAATATGAATGCATTAACCCTATGCTACGACTTCAATACCTGAACAGGACCAAAGACAATCAATAGAAAGATGATCCAATTATGGTAGAATACTATCTTCACATTATTCATAATGACAATATCATCCAACAGGTGGAAAAGACGGCAGACTTTCATGGTAAAGGTCGTAAGTTCGGTCCTGCTAAAAATGGTTTGGGAAAGTATACTGCTATAGACTAGCCTCCGATCCAAAGAGTGACAAATTCATATTACCAGACTAAGCACCTGCCCCATCACTCTCAAGGCTTTTCAGGATATTCTTTTCAGTTTACTTACGCCATTTAGGAACAGACAGCCCTTGGAAATGAGTACTGACCGACACCATATCTGTTTCCACTGAGAGAGTCATGTCTCCATTTCCATTGGCAGAAAGAGACTGAAAAAAAGGAGAAAAGATTGGTTATCATCTATAGAAGAAAACAACTATCAGTGGTGGCTGACTCCATTGGTCGCTGGTCGCATAAGCACCAAAGTAGGTAAACAAAATGTTAATAAAAAATAATCTGCTATCCCTGTTCCATATGCTGGATAAAAGAAAGGGACAAAAATTTAAAAATAATTACAGCCATTGTAGTTATTAAAAAGTGTGATGAAGGCTGCTCCTCAAGGCGGCAACAACAATAGCACACCTCCCCCCCTAAAAAAAACCCCCAAAAGCCACCCCCCCCCCCCCTAAAAAACCCCAGTACACTGGAAATGAACAGGAACAACTCACCACATAATTACTCATATTTTTCATCTTGTCCACAACATTTTTCAAGACTTTAAGTTGAGGCATTGCAATGCTGACCTGGAAGATATCAAATATATGGAATTGCTTTTCTTTTTTTAAAGGATTTGAAATTGAGTAAATGTTTAACATAAATGATGTTCTAATTTACTTATGAAATCCATGTTTACAAAATCTATAGAGACTGCTGTTTCATCTCTTCAAAAAATATAAACACATTTATCTATAGCAACTACAATTTGAAGGAAACTCAAAATTGGGCAAGTGACTTGGAGGGCATACAGACCTGCAGACTCCCTGTTTTTCAAAAGGATTTTCCTGTTTTAGTAATTTCAAAACTCGTCAAATCGCCTGTATTCACTATTTTTATTAAATAATCCTGTTTTTTTCACAACATTTTTTCTTCTTACTTTCAATGAATGTCCTATTTTTTCAACATACAAGAAATGAGTGAGGTGTATCACAGATTAATTCCTTTCTCTCTCATACACACACCTCTGATATGCTAAAACTAAAATAGAGAAAAATATATGTCTTACATCAAAATTGGGCATATCTGGTTCAGCAAAGTCCGCCCACTGTTTCCTTGGGATGACTGTAACAGGGATGTCATGGACCACCAATCGCTGGTGACTGCTGCCACTGGCCTAAAGTTAACAATTCAACGAATAATATCAACTGAAGCATCTGACAATAAGTACACACATAAGCAGGGCCTTCATCATTGGTAACATGGGTAAAAGTTCAGCAGTGAAAAAATCCCTGCAAGGTATGGGTAATCAACTCAAAAAATGGAAGACCCAAAGTTTGATAAATAAACCCCTTGAAAATAGTCCAAAAAGGAACCAAAAAAGGACCAAGTATATCAATTTTAGCTGGCGGGATTTAAATTTTCCAGAAAAAACCCAGGCAATACCGGCATATGCCAGCAAACTTTCATCCCTGATTGGAAAAATATGTATAAATCCTATTCGATTAATACACAAGTTAATTCACAACAAGTTTCCCTATGAAGATTAGGTTTATCTTTATTACAATGGTTACTTGTGGACATCAAATTGCTCATATTCAATAAGAACACACTCAAATGGTCTGAATCAAAGATGTCATCTTCTACGCCCGAGCAAATTTAAGCTTTATTCTGACTGGCTGATTATTATCGAGGCTAGATCCGCACTTTGTTGATAGCAACTCAAAGGCTGGTAAACAGGCCATACAGTAATGCGTCACTTTAGCAACATGCCGGTAAACAGGCCTTACAGTAATGTGTCATTTTAGCACAATGCTGGTAAACAGGCCTTATGGTAATGTGTCATTTTAGCACAATGCTGGTAAACAGGCCTTATGGTATTGTGTCATTTTAGCACAATGCCAGTAAACAAGCCTTATGGTAATGTGTCATTTTAGCACAATGCTGGTATTCCGGCCTTACAGGTTCAACGGGTTAAGTACTGCAAATTTGGGTCAGTCCCCTGCATAAGGCACCCACAAATAAATGCAGGCATCACCATTCAGTGGGTTATAAGCCTTCCAGCAATCTAAATCTGGACACAACCACGAAATTTGGATTTGGAAAGAAATGAAGGACAAATTCAAAAAGCTTTACAAAGGTTATGACTGTTGAACTCTTTTGCTCTGCTGTAGGAATTGTCCTGAGAAATATTAAGGTGATTGAAGAGTTGAATAATACCAAATAAATCATACTTGTGCCATACCAAGTCAATTTCTAAGGTGAGGCATGGACTGTGCTTCTTAGTCAATTTAATTTTGACCCATTTAGCACAGTTGGCTGTTTTCAGTGCCCTTAACAAGAGGTCTGGCGACATCTCCAGATAGATCTCATTGTCCTCTGATGTGACACCCTCCATAGAATATTCATCAAAGAAGTGACCCTTTGGGGAAAAAACAAACAAAACAATTATGTATGTCCTTCAATCTTTTAGGCTCACAGAGCAAGCCCATAAAATCGTGAAGTGGATAAGCGACAGTTTGGCACCTTCTGGATAGAATGTAGGTATATCACAGAATACTTTCCCAAATCTCATATAAGAATTGGTACCACTTTCTCCACCTGAGTCAAGTCAGGCAGACAGAGTAAAGTTTCTTGCTCATGGAAAAAACGAATTATGTGAATGTCTATCAACATAGGAGGCAAGGTTGACAACAGTCACGGGTTTGAGTCTCACTCGACCCAAGTATTGAAATAGATTCCAATTCTCTATTGAAAGTTGGGAAAGTCTGCCATAGACTTGTGTCTTTTCAAGAAAGTGATGACAAATTTTGTCACTTGCACGCTTCATGCAGTGGAAAATTGGTGAGAGGCAAAACACCATGAGCCTTAAGACATAGTAAAATAAAAAAGAAATCGATAATAATTCATGACTAGGTCATGCTCTATGCACTGTTCAGTAACATCAGACATACTTCAATATGAAACATGTTTGCAACACAAAACAAAAAAATTAATATAACAAAACAAACCAATAATATTCTTCATACAAGACCTAGTTAAAATATGAGTCCAGAGATATCATATATGTGATGTTTGAGTTTGGATTTAAAATGTTCTATACTGCCTCTCTTATTTCTTTAGGAATCGAGTTCCAGATTTTAGGCCCAACATTAGAGAAAGATCTTTCACCATATTCTTTGGATCAGTGAGTTTCAGACAAGCAGGTGATCAGCCCACCGAGTCCACAACTCTTTACTGGCACCATGAGCAATACACTGAGCAGTATTAATCGAAGACAGGCCAATAAACAAATTACTGTAGTCCTTGTGGGTACCACCTTAGCAATTGTAAATACTGGGAGGTTCTACCACTCTGGGCAACTTAAAATTTCATGATATTCGATACGTTGACTGATTGACTTACATTTTTAGAAAGCTCATTCTTTTTCAAAATGTCTTTCAAACTAAAAAGGCATAATGAAATGAACAATCAAAAAATAATGTCAAAATCATTATTTTCGTGAATGTTCATGAAGGTTACCTGTGGCAATTCACACCAGATTTGGGCCCCAGCATTGCTAACACGCTCTGACAAAATGAAAAATAGCTTTTCTTCAGTGATGCGCAGGATACAGGTTTTGGCCAGCTTGGAGATAGTGCCAATAATATCTGAAAAGAAGGGAAATAGAGCTTTTGAATAATAATATAATAAGTAAGAATGCATAGCTAACAAATGTACAATTAGTCTTTTAAGTAACCTGAATGGACAGAAGAGTAAGGGACATTACTCTACCACAGTCTTTTACTTTTAGACAAATTGGAATGATTTGAAAACTTTCCTTCTTCAACAACACTTTAATTCAATCATCCTTTGCACACGCTTGGCGTCTATGCACATCAAATTAAGTCCTTTTATTTCTTCATCAATCCTACTTATCTTAACACTATTAACACATTTACTACTTACGCATAGCATGACATAAACACAAAGACTGTTTATTCAAGAAAAGGTTGCGTCTAGCACATATGCTTTAAATTTCAAATGATTGACACCAATATTAGTTTTTGCCAAGTAGACGTAAAAGGGGGCATTCACTCTACAACTACATTGCATAAAAATGCATAGATGGCCCAGAGTTGCAAAATCTTCCGGTTCTTATTATTACGAGCGATGACCACAAGGACAACAGTGATTTGTTTATATCAGCCTTTTTCACCAGCATCACAGTGGGTTGATCACCTGCTTGGCTTAATATCTTGATCCAAAGAAATCCAGCCTCATAGTGCTGGCCCTACACAGTAATGGTAAAAAGGGAATTGGATAAGAAAGAAAGAAAACCTTTTTCACCCAGGGTATTGCTTATGGCGCCAATAATGAATGATGGACACAGTGTGTTAATCACTTGTTTCACAGCATTTTCAGCTCTATGTTTAATGTTTTGGTTGGCATGTAAGTCAAGACGCCTGCAATCAGAGTTGTAGGTCATTTGTGTGGAACATGAAACTGGCCCTAACACTACATCAGCAGTATCAACGGAACTCGGTCAAACAAACAAAATTTGCAAAAGTGTCAAATTGTCCCAGTCCCACTTTTTTGTGAATAGCTGAAGGTAGCTATAAATAAGAGGGTAAACAAGTAATTCGTTTATTGACCTGTTTTTAACGTCATGAAACTTTCAGAGCTAGTTTATAAATAATCAAGGAATATGAAATTTATCTCCACCATCTCCGCCTGAATCTGAAAAAAAAAGTTCTAAAGTTTGAAGTTTAACGCCCTTTTTAACACATAAAGGTCATATCAAAGGCAGTTCAATAGAATGTGAGAAGATTCCACATGAATCTCCAGGGCAGAGCCTTGAAAACTCTGAAAGGTCCAGAGAAAAAATTCTGCACCAGGCGGGACTGGAACCTCGGTCCTTCATGTCCAAAGTCTGGTGGCTTGACCGTGACCACTGAGCTAGGGATGCACCCGCCTGAATCTGAGTCATAACAGTCAGAGCATTACTCATCTCACCACTAGGTAATAATAGGTAAACAGTGTTCACAATTTGAAAAAGTGATTTAAATCTCACTTAAGAGTTGACATTTTTGGGTTGAAAAATCCATATATATGTTAATGAGGGCAAGTCACAATCTAAGGGAGATCACTCATGAAATAACAGTTACTTCGAGGATGGCAAAGTAAGAGTTGAAGTAGTGAGGGAGAAAAAAGTTTCATAAATTTCAACTGTTCGGGCATTGTGTCACCTAACCAGGTGACATAGACCCCCAAAAATCTTGTAATATGAAATTTGACTATTACTGCACTGTCCAATATTTGTTTCAATAATTCCCTTACTTGAAAATTGTTGAATGCAACTAAAATCCAAGATCTTTCCCCTGAACTTCATGACTGTGAATGACAGTAATGATTCTGCTCTTGGTTTCACAGAGTTGCAAGTTTCATGGTCTTTAGGAAGTGGTAGAAAGGCATCACCAAGGGTAATCGTCTTGTCCTAGTGATTACCTTTCCATAGAGTCCAATTAGAAAAGAAAGAAAAAATGATATTATTAGGGTAGGTTGCCGGGTCTTTTCAACAGGTTATTATCATTAACATTTTCCAGCACTCTAGGCCAAATCAATAGACCTGCTAAGCACAGTTCTGTGGCGTCAAGTTGTCATCCTGCTTGGATTTAAATACAAACTGCAAGAAGAATGTCACACTTCGAAATTTGATTATATTCTATTTCATTTCTCACATTGTTAACATTTATGAATACAAGAAAATGTTCAATTTTCCAAACCTTGATTCTATTTCATTTTGTTGAAACAACAATTCTAAAATGTTCGGAGTTGGAGAAACACATGGTGTCCAAATCTCAAAATGCCTTATATTCTTAAACTTACGATATCACTGGCTCTCATGATAATAGTCATAGCTTTGAGAGATGGGATTAGCTATAGGGAGACTAGCAAAGATATGATGTATCTCCATTGTATGTGACTGCAGTAAATTTCCTAAGAAATAAGAGAGCTTGCTCGATAGTGAGGTGGTAAAATTTTTGGACAAAAGCATTTGGGAATGGGGCAATGGAGTATGGTGACATTATTTATACCATCGAGCCTTTTAAAAGCAATTTACATCTTTGTACGTGAAGGAACAATCCATTTGTGTCAGCTTCCAGACAGCCTAGAGGTTAAAGCGGCCTAATCATTTACAAGTTTGTATGACCAATCTGGACAATACTTGAGCATGACCAAAGCTCAATTGGATAAAATTGACAAGAGTTAGTCTAGATAGGTATAGGTCTAGTCTAGAGGCATGACAAGTCCAAAATGCATGGCATGAGCGAGACGAAATCTCGTTTGGATTTTGTGCCTTTGCCAAGCCAATTGGATCACATCCACTTGATCAAACTGGCTTGATTTATAAGTATAAGTTTAAATAAAAATAAGATAGATAAATAAATGTCTAGACTAATCTTCTATAGCTTATCTCCAACCCAAAAAATTCAAAGTTGTTAGTTTTACGCTCTTGATATCAAAGGCAGGACCTCCGATGCATAAGTCCATTTCCCATAGGACTTGATTCCAGGAGAATCCACAGGTCAGAGCCATGGAAATAGAGACAGTTCAAAGAAAAAATGTCAACATTGCCACTGGGATTGACCGCAGTAAAATAAGATGTAATCTAATGTTTTTATAGCGGAACACCAAGGAAATAAGTAGTATCACTACTTTTGGTGTATCCTTTTTGAGTATATTATATGTATATATAAATATATATTGTGAGTCCTATATATCTAGATCTATATATTATTATGAATTATGCAAATAAATGAATTTGTCAACACAGCGTAGACGTCTCTTAACAACTCTTTAGATGATAGACTAGAAATCAAATTGGCGAGATCTATAGCTAATCAGTATCAAAATATAAATTGAGTTCTCAGTACTAAATCAGACAAATACAAATAAGGTTAATTGATCAAACTCATGAAACCTTTATTTTGTTTCTCGCGCGTTGTCAGCAAGTTCCCTGCCCTAGCAGACATCTAATAAGTCGTTGTTTTCCTCCTTCTTTTGAGGTCAGAGGTCATGTCGCAGTTGTCGGTTTATTTTTTTAGTGTACAGCTATAGCCTTTTTTAAACATGGGTTTTCTAAAATCATGGTAATCTAACATTTCTTCAAAGTCATTTGTATGCTTACTTTTAATATGATTATTTATGATCAAATAATAAGATGCTAGATTATTCTTTTTATCAAGTTTAGCAAGTTAGGAAAATTTGGAAAAATGTAGTGATTCAGAAACACTAATCTGGCATTCAATATCATACATTTTAGTGGAGCTCTTTCGCAGATAAAAAGTGATTACATACCATAACAAAATGACGTAAACTTCCCGTTTGCTACAGGGTTGCCATATTGGCCCTTTTAGAGTCAAATCCGAGAAATTTGGTCCTTTTCAAACACACTTGGTCCCATCATTTTCTTTTGGTCCTTTGGCCCTTTTTGGTCCCTTGGCCCTTTTTGGTCCCTTTTGAAGATCTTTTTTACTTCTCTTTAGTATTTATACATGTTTGTATGATAACTTGTATTAGTTTACGCAATCTGTATCTTATATCGAACATTTTACACTTATATCGAACATTTTACGTATTTGGTCCCAAACCGTCTCATTTGGCTCTTTTCTTGAAAAAAATCTATCTCAAGACGAAAAATCATCTGGCAATCCTGGTTTGCTGTTGTAAACAGAAAACAAAGTCGAACCCCAACTCAAAGATTACGTTTTCAACTCTTTGCGCATTCACAAATTTATCTTTATCACAAATTCATACTGCTCGGGGTGAAGGAGAAATGGCAGCTGAATCCCCGAGGAAAAGTTCAAAATATGCTTGTAATGTTGTGCGTCCGCATTCATTTAGGTAAGGAAATCGCTGAGTTGTGAGAACTTACACTCCCACATCTGATCTCGAGCTTGACCTAAATTCACTTGCAGTCTCTATAATAAACACAATGATAGGAAATAAGGTTTGCAAACAATATGATTCGTTCTGGGCTCTCTTATGGCAACAAAAATCCATTACTATTCAAAGTTAGATTTAGAAATTATGTTTAGTTCTTTGAGTTCAGTGAAGTGTTAATAAAGACAGATGTTCAACAATAACAACAAACATTTTTCTTTAGAAAGCCTAGACTATATCTATTGATGTGTATATAGGGTAAGACTCGTCACTAACTCAATTCCCACTTGATCCTGATAGACAAACACCCTTTAGTAGATAATGGAAATTATTAACTGAGGATGTAATGTAACTATGGGGATTTAACAAATTCATGAAGTAATGTATTGAACCACAAATAATGGTAAACAATACTGCAGAAAAATAGTCAAACTTTGATTTAAACATAATTTGAACTAGTAGCTAAGGTATTACTAAAAACAATGAAATCACGTGAAAAAATCCATATTTCATCTGCATCTCTGCCAGATGAGGCAAGTAAAATTTCAGTGAAAGTAAATTAGATAGTATTGTACAGCAGCAATCATAAAGAAAGCACCAAAGACATAAAAGAATGTTTAGATATCTATATCCAAGAATATCAAATACACAAATACAATATGTAATGAAATACGAAATATTCATATATATAAGAAAATATTGGTTAGAGCTGACAACCAAGATTGAAAAAGTAGCTGAGTTCTCCTAGGAGTAGTGAGAGATGAAAGGTCCTTATCATAACTCACCAATTATTGTTTTTGAACAACTACTTTCAAATTTAATATAATCATTGCAGTGACAAGACAGTCGCTGAGAGTGTGTTTGACTTCATATCAGATGTGGTTCCCCAAGTCAGTCAGGCCTGTGGAAGTGGTGGAGCACCTAAGTCAGAGGACAAACAGCAAGTCCTTTGGATCCGCTTTGAGCAATGTGATGTCAACGGTAAGATCTATTTAGATGATTTAACATGGAAGATATGAAACCTGAAACATTTGACATCTATAAGGTATTCTGTCTTGCTCTAAAATAATTACGGCCACACTATTTGATTTGAATGAAGGAAAAACAATTGTATTGTGCTGATAATCTGTGTTTATGAATGTATGTCTTTAACTCTTTAGTTGCGATATACGCCAAAAGGCATCAGTTGGTATGGTTTGGTGGGTTGCGACATACGCCAAAAGGCGATACTTTGGTATGACAGCATTAAAATACGAATTCATGAAAATACAAGTTTATGATTAAACTGCTCGACTGCACTTCATTGGCTTACACGCTATCGAAAGCTGTCAGTGACTTTGAGCTGCCGATTACGTGTTTTTGTTCCATTTTTTTCAATATTTCTCCTTTGTTTACATCGAGACGATGGAATCAAATGATGAAGAAAGTGAGGTGTACAAATATGATTCTGATTCGGGCGATGATTTTAGACTCGACAGTGGTGATTCTGATAATGGTATTGATGATGATGACTTGGAACATGAGTTAGTGTCTAGTTCTCATGGTACCCCAGATATTGATGAAGAAATAGAGCAACCACCTTGGAGTAGGATGTAGCATGGCAGAAGTGGGTGTGGCATTGGTGCAAGTGGTGACAATGAATGAGTTTGGAACAGTCTAGATGATGAGGAAACTGGAAATCCTGTTGAATGGCTTACGATATGAATTTCAATGAAACAACAGGAGTAAAAAATCTTCATCTCAGTGTAGAAGACACACAAAACTAGTAATGACAACCTGTGGTGGCTATTTTTTTTTTCAATAATTTTACTCACAAATGAAGAAAAAAAATATCCAATAAATGAATATCAAACACTTTTTTTACTAGTTTATTTACAAACACTAATTGATAATTCCCACATTCAAACAGTTTTTATTTCCATTCTTGGTGGGACTATGGGACAAAATTCATGGTAATACATAAATTTTGCATATTAATTTGGTTTCCAAGATGGTCGCCAAGGTCACGTAACATAATTTGCATATCTGATTATGTCCAGTTGGTGGTACAAGCATACCCTGGCATCTGTGAATATTTCACAAACCTACAATGAATGAATGTTTTTAAATTGATTTTTTACTAACACCACTCGTCTTTAGCTGCTTTCCTTGAAAAAGTTCAGCGACTGGGATTTAAAACAGCAACTAAAGAGTTAACACCTTTAGAACCTGTAAAAAAAATAATTTAAAAATGAAAATTATGTGCGGGAGGAGAAACACCAGGGGAAAGAGAGAAAAACCAAAGGTGACAATGACAGAGCTGAGAGTTGAGGAAGAAGTCACCATAGATCGGTTAAGATAGAGAAAATTAATCTATCATAGTAATCCCTGCAGCTTGCGGGACAAGACATTTAAAAAAAAATCATAAACCTGTTGAAATTCTGTTCATACTGAAGTTATGATGAACGAGAGACACTTTGTTTTGTACAAAACTTGTATTTATTTCCTCTCTTCAGACTTGACGTCAAACCCCAATCTACGAGGTGTGGACCAAAAGTGCCAGCCCTTACTGGTTATACTGGGATACAGCGATGGAGTTCAAGCGTGGCTCATTACTGTACGTTGACAAAAGAATGAGCTTTGCAGATGTATTTACTTATACCTATCTCATGATTAACGTTAAAAATCATGTAAAAAATCATGTTAAAAATTAGTCTCACATATACTGTATATTGTAAATATCTGTCAGAACTTGATCTTCTCACAATTTTAACCAAACCAGGGCAACACTGAAGCCTGATTTTTTTTTTTATTCTGAAAAAAATCATTTGTTATTGTGAAGCATTTATTTTATTTAAGAAAGAATCAAGCAATCTCAAGAATGCCATTAGTCTTTGACTAATAATGTCAACATAGTGTTTTATGCTTGATTCTTTTATTTCATTCACTCAATGTTATTTCAGCCAAGTGGTGAGGCCTTGGAAGTGTTGTCCTTTCGTCAAGGGCCAGTGGCTGTTTTTCGTGTCTTGCCAACCCCTGGTGGGGAGAATGACGAATTTAAAGCAAAACGTCCCATTGCTGCAGTGTGTGATTCCTCTAGGTATTTGACTAGCACCATAAAATTATCAGCAGAAATAATTTTTTAAGAAATGACATACAGGGTTCCTGGGCAGCCCTTAAATTCCAGGGTTTTTTTTAAAGGAATATCATTTTGTAGATTATTAGAAATCCCTTGAAAAGCCTGGAATTTTATAAAATACCAGAAATCCCTTTAAAAGGCCTGGAATTTCTATTCGTGCTCTGGAATTTTATCCTACCAGTGGGATACATTTTTTAAAGTTCCATTGTACCTTTTCTAAGCTGTAAGTGTACTTTTCTAGTTACAATAGCAAATCTTTGTTTAAGCTCTGGAATTTAAGAATTTTGTCCTCGAAAAGCTCTTGAATGATATTTAGAAAGGGGTGCAGGAACGCTAAATGTAAATACACTTATGTTGTTTAAGATGTAGAAAAAGTATATAATAATTGATTGATAATAATAACAAAATAAAAAGGCGTACTCTTAATTAGATCTTAGCGTCTATTGACAGAAATTTAAATGCCTTATGGACTTCTCTGTAGCCCAGTGATCAACAGTTCGAATTTTGGCCTGGTCGTCAAAGAGTTTAAGTTTAAAGGGCCTTTTTCCAGCTGTACAGTCTTATCAGGGATGGACCTTAAACGGGAGATCCCTTCTCTGAAATGATCTTCAATTGGGAAAGGAGTGTAAAACTGATAACGTTATTTAATTTTTTGAAATACTGTAATAATACACAATGCTGATCACCTGGTACAATTTGTAATTCCAGTGCAGGGAAGCCATTTTGTGGGGTGAAGTTTGTTTCCCTTCGAAGTGGTGATGACGTGCAAAGTGCTTCATTCAAGGGGCAAGAAGTCCACAATATAGAATGCACTAAAAGGTGAGATTGGGATAGATCTCTTCTGGTTCTTGTCTGCTTTTGCCTACTCTTTCACAAGTAACATTATGGGTTTTTTTTGGCAGCATGTAGTTTTGATAGTCTCTATTTTCTCATTGTGTTGTTTTGGCTTTTCTTGCTTTTTTGCTGTTTCCAACACGAGTACTGGATATCATTTATGAAGACTGAAGGCAGCCTTGAATTTGACCACTTAATGTTTTCAACTTTTATTCTTATGATGTCCAAATAGGACAGATGGCTTTTACCATGTCAAAACAACATCTTGTAGTTTTCTCACTAAATTGTCATCGTTTGTTTTCCTCTTATTTCTATTTCTCTTCTTCTTCATATTTTTTTTATGCTTTGTGTTTTCTAATTCATCTTGTTAAGATTTCATCTTAAGGTTTCGTAATAAACCCTTGTTTCACTAGTGATTGACTTTTTCCTCAGGTATGTTGTTGTGATATGCCAAGAAAAGCTTGCAGTGTTTGATGCAAGCAGACTAAGGCATATACAAACAATTTCAGGTGAGAAATTTTGTGAAAAACTTGGTTTACTAATATTTTTTTTGGATGGGATTGATACAGGCTGTGAATGAAGATGCATGTGTTTCAGGTGTAATTACTCTAAGAAAGCCATTAAAATCAGAGTTTGGCCTGTAATTTTCCCATATAGCTTGGAGACGGAAAATTCAAAATTGTATGAGAGTGCTAGTCTGGAGCGAGATAGTCGATTGTGTGGGAGCATTTAGTTGTAATTTGAAATGGAAACAAAGATTAGTTTTCCTGTGAAATGTTAGTTTGTGAGATTGATAGAATGGAGGTTTTAGTTGTGTATACTTTGATAAATGATAATTTCATTATTTTTGTTCATCCAAAGGCTGTTACCCTTGTCCAGGTCCTAACATCAACCCCATTGCGTTAGGCTCAAGGTGGCTGGCATATGCAGATAAAAGGGTAATGTTGTTTGATCAATATTTCAAAAGGATTTGTATTTGGTTTGTTATATGCATGGTTCTACAAATTCTCAATTGCAATTCTTTTGCAATCATATGTTGGTGCCGGTACGGTTTGACCCAAATTAATTTGATTTGACATAATATGTGAGGGCCCAGGGGAAAACCTGGTTAAAGTCACAGTTTGTGGTTTTTTTGCTCCTCTCTAAAGCTTCATTTTATTGTTGTGTGTTTGATCCAATTTGGATGAAAAAACAAAATGATCATAAATTGATGTTCTGACTTATATAACAGTTCACTCAAAATCTTTATTTCAAGGCTTTACATGTTTTTTTTTGCCATGGCCGTCAATTATTTCGGGGGCGTTGTAACAGCAGTACAGTGTTCGCCGGAATGACGCAGGTTTGAATCCTACCCGCTGAGATATTTTTTGCTGTGTTCTAGAGTAAGACACTTCATCCTATCTGCCACTCAGTTGGTAGAACGCATGGCTCTCTGGTGTGGCCCTCTGAGTTGTGTTGCCGTTGTCAAGACTGTTGCCTAACCACTTTTTTTCTCTATGGCTATTTTTCTGGCACTATCGCATTTCCCTCCTTTTTTGTTTTCTGTTTCGCTGTTTTAGGGCTCTATCAACACAGGTGGGTCATTTCAGCGCTTACCTCTTTTTTTCGATACCACTTATCATTCCAATATTTAGTATGTATTGAGGGGATTGGTGGAGTCATACTTTTTTACATTTTGGTATTCCTCATAATATCAACGACTGTTTTTCCACAGTTGATTCCTGTCCACCAATCCTGTGGTGGCATGTCAGGAGACGGGGCTCAGTCCTACGCAGCCACCGTCATCAGCGCTGCCAAGGTAGGTGTCGTCCCTTCCTTTCCACTGCTAGGTTCTGTTGTATTTTACTCTTGTATCCAAAGTGGCAACTTATCCCAGAATCTTATTATAAACAAAGTTATCTGTTCCTTTCGACACTTGGAGATCATTTTAGAGGCAGGACCTAACATTTATAGACAGACTTGAACCTGTACAGCTGGACAAAAAGCTTTGAACAGGCCCGGATTTTAACCTTGGACCTCCTGATCAATGGATGAAAGTGCTGCCACTACGCCACAGAGGTGTCTAAATCTTTTTATATCTGAGTTGTAGCCACAAGAGTAACAGTAATGTGTTTATTAGCCTTTTTTATAATTAATTACGTTTAGTATATTACGTTGTGGTTCCAGTAAAGAATAATGGACTCTTTGGGATGATCCCCTACTGGTCTGAAATCCTTAGATGGAATCATGTATCTCATGTACGGCCCCGCATGGATGCCTGATTAATGGGCCTCAAACAAACATCACTGTTTTTATTATTACCTGTTCAGCTGTATTACCAGCTCTGAATAACTATGATTTGTATAAAATGTGTTTTGCTGCTCTTCTATTTCATTTGAGAAATGAATCATCAACATTTTTTGTTGTTTAAAGTAAGGGAGGGGGGACTCTTTGTGAAAGAGATCAAGTGGATAATCCAAACAGATTGAAATATTTGAAAGTCTCATCATGGACAAATGAGTATGAAAAAGTTTAAGAATCTCTGCTTTTTAATTTGATCCGAGCAAATACATTTCTTTTTTACAGGGTGCTTTCAAGGGCTTGACAATGTTTGGCGAGGCAATGGTCTGCAGTGTGACTGGTTCCAAGCAAACTCATGTTGTCAAAAAACCTGAAGCATCACCGTCTGACGAGAATGGATATCATCCAGGAATAGTATCCGTGGTGGACCTCAGGGCATTGCAAGGCAACCACGTAAGAATGACTTTGCCATCTTTTTGGAGGGGGTCAAATTCTTTTTCCATACTGTACCGAGTGTTGATGTTCTTCTCTGCCAACAAAATGATCTTTATAGGCACATATTTTTAGACTTTCTGTGTTTTGTTCAATCAAAGCCGCTCTTGACATCTATATATATAAAGCTGTTAGTTCGACGCCTAAATCCAAACTCCTCTCTTAATACTGTTTGTACACTGCTGAAATTTTTACACAAGGTACAAAATAGTTTTGATCG
>JARBEQ010268706.1:0-10014 GCA_030265355.1 Tritonia tetraquetra
CATTCTATCGTTAATGTGTGATAGACATAATATTGTGATTTCCGAGTCGAGTCTCCTCGCATTTCTTGCTATCTTCTCTCACAAGCCCTCGAAACACCACTGAGTTAATCAAATTCGATTTTGGAAATCATTTCCTCTGTATTTCAAGAGTAAATCTAACTACGCGTCTTTTGACCGGCTTCGGGTGAAACCACAGAAATGCGCTAACAAATCGGGTTACCGGATCATTGTAATCCATTCAAGATATACTTGACAAAGAGGGGGCGTCACAAGCGCAGTGGTTAAGTCACTTGCCTTTGGATGCGGAGGTCAGGGTTCGAGTCCCGCCTTCTGCAGGATTTTTTTTTCTCTGGACCTTTCAGAAATTGCATGGCTCTGCCAAGAAGATTTACGTGGAATATTCTCAAGTTCTGTTTAACAAAACATGAAAAACAACAACAACAAAACAAACAAACAAAACAACATAATACGTTTGACAACAGACATATAATAACCTAGGTAGATTAGCAGATAGAAGAATTATCGAATAGCTCTTCTTCTTCTTCTTCTTCTCCTCCACCTCTTTCTCTTCCTCCTCCTCCTCCCTCTTCTTCTTCTTCTTTTTCTTCTACTGCTACTACTCTTGCGCTAAATATTGGGTTTGAAGGCTACATTGGGAGGGCCCTAACTGTGCATTGGCATACAACTAGAGAGAGGAAATTGATCCAATAAAATCGTCGTGCTGGATTCCTTATTGAAAGTTGAAAGCCACGACAAGCGAGATTGTCACAGTGTCTGTCATGGAAACAAATAAATAAGCTTATTTTTCAGAATGTATCTAAATCAATGTTTCTTTTGGACTATTCATCCTATCATACATTTTATTTCCTTTTTTCTTTCCCTTTCAGGATCACTTGGGAACACAACACCATTATTTCAGTGTGAAACATCTATCACCCATCTTAAGATTAGCAAGGCCCCAAGAGATACAAGAGTAAAGAGCTTTAGGGTGCTTCGCGGAACACAGACCTTTGTAACTCGTCATATTCCGGGTGTCGGTAAATGGAAATTTCAACCTATATATCATTCAGGATGAATAATAATAATGATAATAATAATAACTGCAAACGATAAACTGGAAAAAAATGTATTGCTTTAGCGCAGAATGAGAATGGCCAGAAAAATATTGATTGAACGCTCTTCACACATTGCAACGTTATGAAGGACATCTTTTCTTGAGCACGTACAAAGGGGAAACATTTTTATTGCACCTCAACAAAATCAAAATGGGTTGTCGACCGAGCAAGCACGCAACGAGCAAAATCCGTGATTCTCATTCGAGGCACAGCCAGTGTACGTGCGTCTATAGTCCTCGAAAGTACACGAAAAAGCACAAGTGTAACAGCACCGGCAATATAAGCCGCATGACGTCCAGCGCGACACGTAGTGGAAGTTTTGCCCAGAGCAGTGGGGATCATAGGTCGAGATCGCATCGAAGTGACGACAATGAGTTCCCAGCTTTTTCCACAACAACAGCCGTTTACAGGAGAAGTTCGTCCAAGGCTTCCAAAATAACTTTACGACTCTCCTGTGACGGATCTACATTAGAAATCGAACAGTGCGACTATGACATCGCTAAAATGAGGCCTGTCAAAACGAGGTCACGACCTCGACCCTGGAGCAGTGCTCCCAATTTAACTAAATCATCTGACAGAGGTCATTCACATGATAAGAAACCTGAAGCTTGCAACATGAAACCCTCCGCGTCAGCCTTGACCAACGTGTGTAGTTCTATATCACCTCATCCTGAACATTGTTCCCGGAAGTTCGTGGACCCAGTCTCGCTTCGTCATAGAAGAGCGGTGAAAAGCCAACATTCGTTTAACAATGGCAGTTCTGATAACTCTGTCATGGCGAGGGTAAGAGAGACAGCTCTGGTATACGGAGATGCAATAGATGTTACAAATTGTGCTGAGTCATCTACCCCTAGACTCTCAGAGCATGTAGAAGGAGCTCACGGTAGCGATTACACGCGGCCCGAGTATTCATACATCGATAACCATCCACACCATGGGACGATACTGACTTCTTTCAGCCCTCAACAAGTAGAGACAGACTTCACTAATATCTATGCCCAACCATGTATAGATCAAGGAGTTTTGGACAATTCGAATAACAGAAATGTTACACACAGGCATGATGAGCGTTTGGTCGTCAACCATTCAATAGATGCATGTCGCCGATCAGGATACCATTATAATGAGTCAGACGTGCCCTTCGTCAGAAGTAATCTCGACATGAGCTGTCAAAAACCATCCATTGTTCCGCCGGGATATGATGGTTTCTACGAAAATTACAGTAGTTGTCCGTCAACTCGACCGCAGGTTCTTACTGCCGAAAGAAGACTCATCAACACGAACCATGGCCAATTTCGTCACTCCATGGACCCTTACGAGCCCTGGTACGCCCCGAACATGGAACACGAACCCACGCTAGAGTCTTTCTTACCAAGGAACTTTGTCTCAAACAGGCGAAAGCAAGTCCGCAGCTTTACCTTAGATTCTGAAATAAACAAAATTGCCGCGGAAAAGGCTTTACAAAATGTAGCAATTCGCATGGGAAACAATTTTCAGGAGATCCGTCTTCCTTCCACACAATCCAACCCCAACATTTTGCCATCACCTATAATTCCATCGGACGATTCTCAAACTGTGTTGACGTCTGTTCAACTTGGCTGTCCTAGTCTTCAGTCTGAAAATCGATTTAATCTCGAACCGAAATTGCAAATTGGCCTTTACTCTCCAACACACTCGCAATGTTGCCCCAAACGCGATTTCATACGGTTAGAGAGTGGAGTCGATATACCCCCCGCGTCTTCCTCGTATGCTGTAGGGGACCCTGAGGGGAAAGCTAATTTATCGAATGCATTTTGCCCTCGGCCAAACATCGGTGAAGATGTTGATTCTCGTGTTGTCGGAAGCAAAGAGTTGTGTGCGAATAGATCAGATTATGGGGGGACTGAAAAGAGTGAGGAAGACACGAAGAGACAAATAGTAAACACGAAAGCTACACAGGATAACTTGTGGGAGAAAAATAAGGTGCTGGAAAAAAGCCAACACTTGAATTTGGAATCTATAAAACCTTTACTCGTCTGCAATGGTATGTTTAACCATACTGATTTTATTCATGACCGCAATAGTAATGATAGCAGCAGAACCAAGAACACTGATGGAATCATATATAATGATGTGTTTCGGGACGTGTCAGCTAATGCTCATGTTCCTTCTGCTCTTCCTGGTTTTAATAAGATTGATGGTGACGAGGAGGAGGAAGAGGAAGAGGATGAGGAGGATTACGACGATTGTATTGCTTGTAATAGTTATAGCACTGATAGCGATGTATCAGTTTATAGTGATGAATATGATACCAACGCTGATGATGATGATAACGATGAGGATGAGTACAAGAATACCAACGATGATATTTGTCCAAAGGACGAGCTGGTTGGCCAGTCGAATGAAGAGTGTACCCAAAACAACAAAAGCGTTTATTCGGGTCAAGGTGCATCGCCGAGCCACCATACAACGGTACATGCTATTGATGCGTGCACAAATCTAAATTCACACTCTCCGTCCCAAAATGTCCAGCCCGTCATTGTGAAGCCATCGCTGACTGTTGTTCATTGTAATGGCCAGGGTGATCGTGAATGCCGTGTTGAGAATGGGGATTGGGTGGGCGAGGGTGGCGAGGGACGGGATGGGAGCGTGATTGGTGAATCAAACCAGCTCCCGGCTACCGATCAATCTAGAGATGCTGATAGGAATGGTAATGAGGGAACCCCGGGCTTTGATGGGAAATCGCCATCGCCCAGATATCGAAACGATAAGGGTGACGAGAAGAGGGAACGATTGGAGAAAGTGACAAGGCACGGAGGACATCACGGTGATGGGGCGGATGCAAATAGAGAGGTTTTGTTGCTTGCTGCGCCCTGCCAAGACTTGCTCGGCCACCCACGGCAAAACTGTCTTCCTTTATTGTGTTATAATTATGCGTACAGAGATCAGTCCGATTTTTCTGCTGAAGAAGAAAAAAGTGAGAGTGATCAAGAAAAATGTCCCGAAACAGAGCTGAGATTGTTTTCTCAGCTCGACCAAGGTGTTGCTGCTAAAACCATGCGTGAAGATAAAGCGCATAGCCTATATGACGAAGTGATCGATAAAGCGCATAGCCCATATGATGAAGTAATCGATAAAGCGCATAGCCCATATGACAAAGTAATCGATAAAGCGGATTTTGTTCTCCCGATAAATGAAGACGACTTGACACGGGTTCCGGGGGCGGGCATGGGGTTTTCTGCTATTTTTCATCATTTGATGAGACACGGGGTCGATACTGCCCAGCATCGGACGGGTCGGTATTCATCCATTTCACAACAGATCACAAATCTTATCACGGTGAATAACTTGAGAACTACCAGTCCTGAGAACATCAACGATACCGTTCCTTCTCCTTTTTTACAACAAAGCTGTGAAAAAAATGCAGACGAGTATCGAGTAGGTTATGATGGAGATGAATATGGATCATTCATAAAATCGGATAAACAGGACACTGTTGAACGGGAGCAACCATTAGGAGAGGAGGCTTACAACCATTACCAGCTGATTACATCATCGGACATCCGGTCTAAATCTGATAGTCGCCCTAATGTCTATGGACATGAATTGGATCTCAGTTCTTTCCCTTGGATAAACCTGTCTAATAAGAAGAGTGATCAAAACCAGAACGCGTTGATATCGATCAAGGAGATGATTATAGAATGCAATATTGCGAGAGTTTCCCCATTTTACTTGTACGTACAGCAATTCTCCCGCTCCAGAAATATACCATCTGTCCAGTCAGACTTTTGGCCTAACTACTATTCAGATACGCCGACTAATCATTTAGATTGGAATTTCGATCTTTCAAAGGAAGATTTTTCCACCTCATCAACTGTGGCTCGACGTTCTTCAGAAACTTCAGCACCCCTCGCGGGGCGTTCTCGGCATTCTCGACCCCCCATCAAGTACCCCGATTCCGGTTGCCCGCCGCTATACTTCTCTGATATTCAGCCGGGCGACTCTTTGATCAGTGACCATAATAACCCCCTATCGCTTCGAGCCTTCCGTCATAATCCCCTTCAGTCTTCATTCCCGCCTTCCTCCATTCCACCACCGTCCCATGTTTTTTCATCTCTTTCTCGTCCGACGCTTTCCATTTTTCAGAACGGACGGGGTGAAATTGGGTCACTCTCATCGATTGGAGAACCATCCTCCTCTAGTCACGCCATTCCGATGAAAAATCCTGTAGGATATAAAAACGATAAGGCTATTGATCTTAGCGGCACGGATCTAAATCTCGACGAAATTCAAAACAACTGTTATGCCTTTGAGTGTAATAGAGGAGGCCAGTGCAATAATGAAAGAGGGGAAAGTGAAACGGGGCAAGGAGTATGTGAAGAAAAAGAGCAGCATTGTGTTACATCGCGTTCACTGAATAGTCCGAGTGTAAACAATGAAATACTTCCTGGTTTGGATCGAAAGGAAAAACCAGACCATGTAGAAGAAAAGTGTAGAGGTGAGATAAAAAAAACTCAAAATGAGATAAGTCTTTGTTCAAATACTGACAATGGATACGAAAATCGGAATGGCGTCAAATCATCAGATTCTCGGTGCGATGAGACAAGTGTTAAGTATATTAACCCCAACAGGACTGAGGTCAAATCACCAAGTGATATAGACACTTTAGATTTTGAAAATAATTATTGCACATTAGAAGACGAAGGGGAAATATCTTTGCCACAAAATAGTCATGTTTGCCTTGAAGACGGGCTTGTAGAATATAATGCGGAAAACATCCCGGTACGTAGCAACGACTCCTCAATCTGTGGCGTGTGTGAAGAGCGAAATTTGTTTTGTCTGGAAAAGCTTTCAGGGTGTAAGGAAGGTGTTCGAACCTGCACAACTCACAATGCGTTGTATTTAGATACTGTGAATGGTAACGCCATCAACTTGGTAGATGACAACAATGGCTGGCTTCATTCAAATCTTAAACTAAACGATCATTACGAAAATATTTCCTTTGCTTGTCATAACATGAATGGTCAATTGATGAACTGTGACAACAACATCTCTACAAATTATGTAAGGCAGAACGATGATGAAAACGACGATAGATGTGAAGGTGATTATCACGACGATAACAAAGCCTGCCGTTTTACCGGAAACGGAAACAATGAATGGATCGATGAAATAAAAACGACTAAACAAACCGAATACGGGGACATAGAATTTCCGACAGCTGAAATGAATCGTGCCTTTATTACTCCCAACTGTACACTAAACACAGTCAAATCAGAAATGCAATCAAACGCTGATGGGCTTGTCAGTAATGGGTTCTTGGAAACGATTTCAAATACGCAGAAACCAGCGAGGAATAGCGTTCTCTCATTGGTCCAACATTTCGAATCTGTCTTTCAGGGCGAAATCAGAGAGGCCGCTCCATCTACGTAGCTACTGTGTTAAAGATATATATTCACTTTACGCCTTCTGCCATCGGTCTGCGAATGCCCTTATTCTCCAAGACTGCCTTCTTGTTGGCCTCCTCAGGCAGACTTATTTGATTACCCCTGAGCACTTGGCCAAAGAGAGTGTAGCCCTGAATAAAGTAATGTGATTAACTACCAGGACGCCCGTGCTGTTAGAACAAACTAGGAAAAAACGTGGGGCACAGGGGTTGAGGTTACACCCAAAGGAGTGTCTTTTCCTTGTTCATGTATGTCCCTGTATGTATCAATAACTATGTGATATGTGAGTGTTTATGAGTGTATGGTTGTAAAAAGTGACTTTGAATACACCAGGTGATCAGAATTTGACATAGTCTGTTGAACATAATGTACTAGTGATATTATATATGTATGTATTATGTATGTATGTATGTATTATGTATGTATGTGGGTGTGTCCGCGCGTGTGTGTACATAGAATGATGTGGGTGAAGACATGGATGAATATCAACACGTATATAACACGGTTTGCTTTGTGATTGAAAAAAAAAAATATTTATATATCAGCAATAATATTTTTTTGTAAAGAACAGTTATCTGTTATCTCATAAGATCGTGTGTCAGCAATACAAACTCGATGCATGTAAACAAATTATTGATAAAGTGCAAAAAATTATATAATGATAATGTTTGAACGCTTGAGCGATCGCACGCTCGAACCAGTGTCCCTATTTTAAAAAATGATGGGTCCCAAACGGAATGGCATCACATCTTTCTCGCATTCTTGTTGCTCTCTCAATGAAGAAACGGAAAGCATTTTTTTTAAAACCTTTCACGTGCACTAAGTGCGTCCGTTTTCCCTTAGCATAATTTGATAGACGGTTTGTGTCTTCAATGAGAGTGTGATGAGAATGAGGGGGGAGACGTGGAACCATAGAATGGTATTGTTTGCCCGTGTGTGTCCAAGCAGCCTGGGAAATAATGTCAATCAGATGTCTGATAAAGAAAACACGAGAATAAAAATATACGTTATTCAATTAAACGCACAGAGTGGCAAATCCTCCCATTTTTTATGGTAAAAACAGCTGAGGGTGTTCCAACAAGGGCTACAATAATTTGTTTATTGGCTTGTCGTTGATTAATTCTGTTCAGTGTATTGATTATTGCTCATGGTGCCAGTTAAGAGTTATAAGTAGACACTGTGGGCTGGGCGCCTAATTGTCTGAAATTCTTTGATGTATGGGATTTCCGGTTGTGTGCTTTGCTATGCGTGGAGGTTGAGATGCCTGCATTCATAAGGACACATAGTCTTATGTGCCTTTCATTGCTGAACATAGGGCTGGTCCCAACACTGCTTTGTGGTATTAATGGGATTCGATAATCGTTTTTAAACACGTTATTTTTTATTCAAACAAAGTAGTCGATAGTTCACTAAAGCATGGCCGAGTCGTCTCGAGTCACAGGGCAAATGCAAAAATGAGTTCTTCCCAATTTTAATACTGTGTGTGTGTGGGGGGGGGGGGGGTGATCTATTGTTTATTATCCAATCAGTGCTGCCGTTCCGGGTTTTCGACATTAAAACTATAACAGAAGGGTTTTTTTATACTTTTCTTCAGGAAAGTTATGACACAGGATAAAAATGATGCAGTCCATCAAAAAAAGACGAATATGTTACATAAATTTCAACAGTCATTTTTTTCCGTGCGAGGTTAAGGTCAGAGTTGGTTGAAAATTTTCATCTAGCGCAACGATCTTGTCATAGCTTCCTGGAGGAGCAGTAGGCTTCATCTAGCGATCTTCCGTCCATCCATCATCTCATAGCTTCCTGGAGCATTAGGATTCATCATGCGGGTTTCCATCCTCCCATCCTCTCATAACTTCCTGGAGGAGCAGTAGGCTTCATCTAACTATGGTCTTGGTTGGTTATAAAACACACTGAAAACAATAAAACATACGAAAATAGTGGAGCTAGCATCCTATCGGATATCGCCCAACTCGGTAATTCACTGTCACTGTCGAGGCACCGTGACCTCTAGTAAATCTACAGTCACGTACAAACAGTATTGGGGCAAGATGCACAAAACCAAACGCGATTTGAAACTGACATTTAACTTTTTGGGGGGATTTCTCATAAACTATTCAAGAATTCCACTAAAGACTTGGTCAGATGACCCTTCACGCTCTGCAGTCTAAGTGATATTGAATTAAATAGATCCTGGATGAAATGAGATGGTATTTGTTTCCATGCAGTCGGGATTTCATGGATCAGTTCATTTTGAAGTGAAATTGGATTTGGGCTATTTTCGAGTGATCTTTTCTTGAGTCACAGCCAGACATTTTCGATCAAATCTTTATAAGGTGACTTTGCTGGCCATTCTAGTCGATTTACACCACGCTGGGTCATGAATTCGTGTACTTTCCGTGTTCTATGAACAGACGCATTGCCATCTTGGAGTATGTAATCATTGTTGGGGAGTGTTGTGCTACTGTAATAGGCCACAGGTTTGAATCAATAGTGCCAATGTACTTCTGGTTCCATTAATGAAGTCAATTGTTCCTATAACGTTGAATGTTACGCAGCCCCAGATCATTACAGAAATTTTCTTTGTTTCGCTGGGCAAACGCGCTGGGGTTGATTGACTTCGTCGCTCGTTCTCCAGATAAATACACGGTTTTTACCTCCAATAATCGACATGACTTTCGTCACTGAATATCACTTTACTCCAGTTGTCATTGACATCCCACAGCTTTCGTTCCTCACACCACGAGACACGTCTTTTTCGGTTTGGGTCTTTCACAACCATTGCTTTTTTTTTGCAGCACGTTTAGAAAATCCATTAGAATGTAAATGGTTCGTTATGGTTTGCTAATGCACTGGGATGAGACTACTGGTGTTCAATTCATCAATTTCCCTGAGAAAGGGATCGCGTTTTTTTTCACGCGTCTGATTAAAGCCGCATTACCACGAGGGGAGATTTTCGTTGGTCGTCCTTTTCTCGGTAAATTTTCAACAGATCCCTTTAGATTATGTTTTATGATAATATTCCCAACTGTGCTTTTGGGTATATCCAACAAATTGAAATGTCTCTTTAAGTTTTATCTTTTTTATGCAATTTTACAGCTAGTGGAGCGGGCGGTCGGCGGGACCCCTTCTGTGGGCTGGGGGGTGATAAACCGGTCCACATCCTTTCCTTTGTCTTCAATCTCCCTCACCTATCGTCCCGGCTCCCATGTAGCTTTCTGTTCTTGTCGTGGAATGAGACGATCTGGTTTTGCTTGGGGTTTGGGTCTCTTGCGGGGTGGAAATATTCAGTTGTATTCTTATTTTTATTTTTTTTGAGAGATGATATTTTTTTTCATGTAAATCATCTCTCTTTATAGTATTCATTCTTACAAAATAGATTATTGTATATTTTATGAATTGAGTATATCCCTTCTGCAGGGGCTGCCTGGGTGAAACTGTTTCGGTCACCTCAGACCGGGATAGGGACTGAC
>JARBEQ010268739.1:0-10010 GCA_030265355.1 Tritonia tetraquetra
CCACACTTTTGTTGTAAACTTCAGTCATATTAGGCGGGTTTTACATAGAGCTTCACTTTTTACTTTTCATTTTTCGTGAAGATCGTTTACATTGGATTTCACTGGGTATTCACAACGCCTAATATGACTGAAGTTTACAACAAAAGCGTGGGCTAGTTCTGGTCAGTACAGTTTTTCCCATAAAACACTGGATCGCAAATGCAGAAGCACGTAGATAGGCTAGGGAAGCAACCCGTTAACTGCTAACATTGATATCATCCTCTGTCCACACTGCCCGATGATATTCGTCGCATCCCAGTTATTGGTTCCCATTTCTACACCTATGGCGGCATTCAAATCCACGACCCTTGTCGTGAAAGAGTTATGCTCTAAATGCTCATTGCTCCTCCTTTTGGAAAATATCACAATGACCTTTGACCTCTGTGAGAAATAGAGAAACGCGGGGGTAGGACGAGAAAATAGAACAGAGAAAAAGACACGAGGGGCGTGATCTCCTTGTAAAAGGATGATGCAATCGGTTAGATATCTTCTTGACATTTTGATGGTCTCATGAAAGGCAATCCTTAAAAGGGTGTTTATCGCTGTGATGATCTAAATTGAGATTTGAGAGCCACTGCCCATTCTGATATTTGGCTTTTCTATCTCGTGTATCACGTGATCAGTGAATGAAACAGCAGATAATATAAGTGCGGCAAAAGATAATCTGACATTTTGAAAAAAGATAGCTATAGGCATCCTGCCTATGTCTTCCTACCGTTCTATGTCCCACCATCGCATCTATTTTCTTTTTTAAAAACCAGAGGGGGCAATGAGGGCACTAAGCGTATTTTTTAATTGAAAAGGAAAATGGAAGACTAAACCTACTGATGCAGTTTTGTCTAGAGCAAATGAGAAGTTTGTCCTGATAGATTTGTAAACACTATCGGCAAGGCAAGTTCACAAAAGCTAAGATAGAGGGTTCTTACAAAAACGAAAACGTAACTTTATACACACCTGATTACGTCATAATGTGTGATTCAGTCATCATTCATTTTCTTCAAATATTTGAGAGATATTATACACGATAAGTTAATAACTCTTATGAAGTAACTAGGGATCCCAGTGGCTCAGAGGTATGGGTCTGGCTTTTGAGGCGAAAGGTACTAGGTTTGAATCCCATCGGTGACAGCTGTTGTATTTCTTCATAACACTCGGTATAAACCTATTTACTACTCCTCTGATCGTATGAAGGTGGGTGGGATCAAAAACCTAGTCCTATCGGAGACTATAAATTCGGAGGTCCCGTGTGCAAGTCGTTCACTTCAAAGAACCCTTGGCAGTTGGAAATCGAGAAGAGTAGGCCGAAAGGCCGTTGTCCGGGCAAAATGAATTCCTACCACCAAAAGAGTCACAGTGGGCTGATCACCTGCTCGGCCTAATATCTTGATCCAGAGCAAATCCGCCTCATAGAGCGGGTCCTATATTGTAATGGTAACCGGGAACTGGACAAGAAACACAGAAATGAAGAAACTGCAATGGTGATTAGGGCACCTGTATTTCATCAGATGAAGTAACTAATCACATGCAGTAGACACAAATTAAGTCTTTGAGGCTGGTACAGATGCTTCATCCGTTTTGGTAACAATTGTGTTACTTTCTAGAAGAACGCATTTTTATCGCAGGATATTTTCCAACTCCAAGCCTAGGCACACTTGGCTGCCAATCGGACAGCACTCCGAATCGATCACTGAAGCTGAGCAGCGATGACCCACGAGATTATCAAGGATGTTGACCAGCTGGGAACATCATGCCCTGGTCACGCAGTGTTGTGTCCTTGGCAGTATACAACAAACGTCAGAATGATAGCGGCTGAAGCGACTATAAGACCACTCGCACTGGGTTATGTTCCTTATGAAGTCAGTGAAGACGCTGGAGTATAATGACATAAATGAGGAATAACAATTGCAAGACATTTCCGTCATATTATAATATAGCCATCCTGCCTATGTTGGCCCACGTACCTATGTCCGCCCATCCCATGCAGTATGTAGAAATGGGAGGACAAGGACGGGATGCCTAGATATTGTGTTCCGTTTAGGGTCTCATAATCAATCCACTATCTAGTGAGAGCTCAGAGGATATCGACAAAGTTTGCAAAATTTTAAACAATGGCGGATATAGTATCAAACTAACAACGTTTAAGCCCAGCCCCTTATTCCGAAAAGTACCAAGAAACAGTTTAAAAAATACTCCTGCTTTTGTTTTTGGTTGCAAATGGCACCCATAAAAGTTCAAGCTCCAGGGTCCCAAAAATGCACGTCTGCACCTGACATTTCATCAGATCTAAAACAAACGAATATTCAATCATTTTCTAAATTCTTGCACTCCTATTGCCTCACGCTGCTTCGCACTCTTTCAAAATGTCTTTTTCTGATTTGATTGCTTTACCGCCATGTTCTGTCACTTTCCCAAAGTCTTGTCCCATTTCCCACGATGGAGTGTTGGCAGAAAATTGTGTGAGTGGGAGCTTTCTTTCGTTTACATTTCTCATTTAGAGGAGGTCTTGCAAGAGTATCCGAAAGGGCGATACGGAAGAAAGGACGAAGAAAAAGAAACGAAGAGATGACCAAAAATTGTGAATGATTGAAAGGAAAGCTATTGTAATAAATGAAATTAAACAGATGCAGAAGATGACAAGAGAAGACGAGAAGGAAAGAGGAGAAGAAGTCATAAGATGAAAAGAAGAAGGAGAAAAATAAAGAGGAAAAGAAGGAGGAAGAGGAGGAGTAGTAGGAGGAAAATAAAATAAAGAGGAGAACATTAGAAGAAAAAAAGACTGAAGTAAATTTCCTTTCTTACACCAACATTGAACTAAAACTGACACGCTGCCTGCCGGCCATAGACAGTGATTTCTTCAAGTTTTCTGCGTGGGAACATTGTATTATAGGATTGATGTATTTGATCAACTCATCAACGGCCCTTAAAGATTCGAAAAATTCCGCCCCCGCGCAAGAATGTTTAACAGAAAAGTACTTGCTTTCTCCACACTCTTTACTCTTACCCATCACCACGCCTACACAGTCAGGCAGGGGCTGGCCTTGTGCTTTGTTACTGTTCCATACTGATGTTTGTTTACAGAGAACGCCACAGCTTGAAATGGACGACATCTAATAATGTCGACAAAAATCAATTTGAGTTTGGTCCATTAATATTTAACAGAAAAGTACTTGCTATCTCCACACTCTTTACTCTTACCCATCACCACGCCTACACAGTCAGGCAGGGGCTGGCCTTGTGCTTTCAAATTTTTCAAATTCAAATTCAGATTCATTTATTTGCATAATAATATATAATATATATATAGTATACACAAAGTGGATACACGGAAAAATAGTAATACTACTTATTTCCATGGTGTTCCGTTATAAAAAAAACATATGATAATCAAGGAGTATACATGGATACCAAGTTATTGCAGCCTGTATATTCTTGAAATGAAATTACTTCCCAGCCAAATCTTGCTCTAAAATAGCACCCAGATATTTCACATTACTTTTTGCTTCAATTTCAATCGCAATTTATTTTCCTCCCTGAGTCTTTCTTGAGCTTATACTTAGAGCCAAAGAGAATGCTCTCAGTTTTACCTAACTGTAGAGATAGTTTATTAACATCAAGCCTTCTTTTGATAGCTCTATTGACAATTTTTCTTCAATTTCTTTAACGTCTTTGCCCCCGACAAGCATCATTGAATCATCTGCATAAAGACATAAATCACAGTTTATAACACTAACCATATCATTTACATAGATTGTGAACAGAAGAGGGCCTAAGATTGATCCTTGAGGGACACCACATTCTATAGTACCAGGAATGGATTTGCTACCATTTATATCAATAAATTGTAATCGATTTTTAAATAAGATTTAGACCACTGTACACAAGATTCGCTTTGTTACCGTTCCATACTGATGTTTATTTACAGAGAACGCCACAGCTTGAGATGGACGACATCTTATATTGTCGACAAAAATCAATCTGAGTTTGGTCCATTAATAAACGTCCTTTAAAGATTGTCATTTTCCTCAGTTACCCCACTGTATTGATTTCTGTTACTTCTAACCTTGTCATCTACTGGCAATCTCAGGGAACACTTGTTCCAAACATAACGATCTTCGCGAGCCTATCTTGTCCTTAGTCCCAAAGGCAGGCACATCTGTTAGTAATTCCCCTGTCAGTACAATACTGAAACCATAGGCAGGCACAGGTGTTTCGTAATTCCCCTAATGTCACTGCAACACTAAAATCATCGGCAGGCATGGCTGTTAGTTGGACTCAATCCTGTAAAAATGAATCACAGCTGACAGCTCGTGTAGCATTGATTTACTGTAGACCTTGGTCAAAGGTGCTCGAGCACATGGAAACTAAACTAAAGGACAATTTGGACTCACTGTTTTATTGTCATAAAGTCATAATATCATAATATGGAAAGAATGATTGCAATACATACAAAGCTTCTAAGACAATTCTATTCTGTTGTGTCCCTTACTCTGACCGGTAACTTGATTGTTCGATCTCTAGTTACACTTAATAGTTTATCAAAATCGACGCATGTATATCAACCAGATTAAACTATCATAGAGAATAATTGTTCGATGAGTACGATGAGCTATGTAAGGCTACTTCTGAATCTCGTGATGCACACGGCATATTAGAATAGACAAGTATATACCCCTAGATTTTTTATCAATAGAGAATGCCTGTTCGCAAGATACGTTTAAGAAATCGTTAGGTTCTTGGTTCTTCTGTGCCGTTCGGACGATTTTACTCTGCGTTCAACTCACAAGAGTCGATACCTGTTTTTTTTTTTGTCAGCAATATAAAGTTAAACCATGATGACAGGATTATATTTTCTCTACCCTCTTACGTCATTCAATGTTTTTTCACTGAAATATAATTTCTTCGCGTAAATTAGATCGTGAAAAGTAATGTGTGGCTGTGCGGGAGAGGATATGCGATGTGTGTGTGTGGGGGGGGGGGGGGGGGGGGGGTTGTATTTGAAAAATTTTAAATTTTGCATGAATTTTTAAATGTTTGCCAAGAGAATATTTGCATTTCAGGCTAGAGTTTCTTTTATGCCGACTTCTATATTGACAGTGTATAGCACCTAATCGCGCTTTAAAATGTCTTCTATACTTCCAGAGAAGAGTTTGTCAAAACTTTTCTGAATGTGTCCAATATAGACAGATTTGAATGATTTTATATGTGTATGCGGTCAATAGGAGTGTTAGAGTTTTGTGATTCTCATGCCTGATAAAGGTTTGTAAGGCAGCCAGAAGGCATTAATAAAAGAAGAAGTACGAGAGGTTGGAGAAGGTGGGCGAGACGGTTTGGAGATAGATAGATGGATATATAGATAGACAGAGAGATAGATAAATGGATGGATATATAGAAAGACAGATAGATAGATAAATAGATAGATAGATAGACAGATAGATAGATAGACAGATAGATAGATGGATAGATAGACAGATAGATGTATATATAGATAGACAGATAGTTAGATAGCTAGAGAGTAAAAGGAGGAGGTTATCATATTATAACAACAAATCCACTCATATACACATTGCATTAAATTGATTCCGATTTCTTTGCGGGAAGTGGGGATTTTCAAATCCCAACGGAAGTTCCCTGACACGATTACCCGATTTCCGGTATCGTTTGTATGTCCTCGGTCACACAAATGTAACGCTGTTTGAGTCTCGTGGGCTGCCAGGAACCGGCTTTATCGGCGTATAACGATGTTAAGGCGGACCACAGACTCCTGAACAAGATATTAATCTCTTGTCCCTGGCACCATATCATGGAAGTCGGTCGGTTTCTATGGATTTCCTCCCTTGACCCTCGTGCCGATTGAACTCGCTGGTGTTTAATGGGGGATTGCACGGGGAAGAATGTTCGAATTTCGGAATCTCATCACTTGTAATTAAATTTTTTTCTACTACGAGCCGCAATGAACGTTTCTAAAGGCCAGACTTAAGAGGATGTCGATAACATGCTTGGGAGATTATGAAGAGACGAGAAATGACTTTGGTCGGGACAAAGATCGGAACCAATGAGATAGAAAAGAAAATGAGGTTCATTCATGAACAAAGGTCGCTGAGAGAAGCATGATATAGGCTACGAAAGGAGGAAAAATAAGAGGAGACAGATATAGGGAAAGACCATAAGAACGAAGAAATGAAGCCAAGAAGGCGGAACGAGGGAAGGAAGAAAATGAATAAATCGGGAGGACAGAAGAAATGACAAGGGAGACAAAGGCATTGCTCAGTTAAGACAAGAAATGGATGGCCATTTTGCCCATGTTAATGTTTCCCAAAGAACTAAAATAGAAGCTGTGTAGTTTTTTTTTTTAAAGTATACTTTATTGGAGCAACGGAAAACAATATAGACAATGACAGGCAAAGTAGGATTCCATAGAATGGTTCAGGTTTAGTACTCTGTCTTACCATATAAAAACATACGGCAAAGCAGTCACAAGGACATGCGGAAACAGACACATTTCCCAGATCTGCTCCAGCGCATGGTACAAGACTGGTCTCAAACCCAGTGCCGTTGACGCTAGACTACTCGACCAACCCGCAGCCGTTATAATATGAATCCAACTGATGGCATTCATGTCTTTTGCGTTCAAAATATTATGTTCCATTGTCATCATCATCTTCATCACCATATTAATCCAATCTTTTTACTTACTATTAAACACACCAAGAATATAATTCTAAAGCTTCAAGTTGATCGTTTTACGTAGTAACGTTATCAAAGGCGGTACCTTTCGTATAAACGGGAATTGCTGTTTACCAGCGAATCTCCAGGGCACAACTTTGAAAAGTCTTTAGAAAATCTTTATTGGGTTCATTACCTCGGCCAAAGACACATTCATGACATTTCGGTGCGTTGCTCTTCAAATAAATAAATGAAGAAACAAAAACATTTTGTTATCCTATTCAAAACGAATCTATTCTGTAGGTAAATAACATTTAACACGCCCGGACGAGAATTCCCCGCGAGATGACGTCCTTGGATTACACAACGACAATTGAATCGCCGTCTAGTTTAGGAAGAATTAATTGTATTTCGTTTGTTTCGTTGCTATTATATTTTTAAAACCATAATATTCATTTTTGCTACTACTAGGTATGGGTCCACTGGCCCGAAAAGATAAGCAATGACAATCTTTAAAACGTTGCTGGATAAAGACCTTTAAGTTGCTTGCCATTCTAAACCAGGACCTTGTAATCTACACCAACTATATAAGCACATTATACAGTGAAGACCAAAATGAACACGGACATGCCATCACAATTAAAACAAAAGAAGATTTTTGAAAAAGTAAGCGCAAGATTGTAATTGGCAGCAGCTAACAATAAGAATCGGCGATGCAGAAATAAAGACTCAATTGAACGATCTCCTAGATCCAGAATAACCTACCAACTTAAGGCAAGCGTCCCCACGACAGCAATACCATTCTACTACTATGTAGTGACAACTACATCTCTGTACCTCTTTTAACCCTACAAAGAGTTGCTAACTATGACGTAAAAAATGTTGGTTCTTTCATTCCTTTCTCCTACTACACTAGTCCATTTTAGGTTTGAAAAAATCATATTATCTATTTTCATATTGTTTCTTAAACAAAACTTAATAAGTCTGTCTCCATTTATACTTTCTACATTTTCTCCTTGGTCTAGTGTTTTCAACAGCTAATTGTAACTGGTTGAACAAGTCTTATTTTTCTTCCTTAGGTGCATCTTCATCAATAATCTTAATATTGTTTTCCTGTCAGTGTTAAATTTGCCCAGAATGGTAGAACCTCCCAGTTTTTATCAATAGCTGAGAGGGTACCATGAGGGCTACAGTAATTTGTTTATTGGCCCGTCTTTGATTAATACTAATCCGTGTATTGCTTATGGTGCCAATAAAGAGTTGTAGACACCGTGGGCTGATCACCTGCTTGTCTGAAACTCTCTGACCCAAAGCGTTTCCGGCTCTGTGTTTAGTCGTGTTTGGTGGTTGGAGTGCCTGTATTTATGGCGGGTATCTTATGTACCTTTCATGGCTGAACATAGGGCTGGCCTCAATACTGCTCTGTGGTATTAATAGGGCTCGATCAAACAAATAAACAAACAGTGCTAAATTAACATTTATACAATTATAACCTAAGTAGGCAAATATTTTGTTTGTTGCCAATACGGCTACTCCTGCTCTAGCTCTTTCATTTGTATTAACGCCTACATACATCAATTACTTCCTTCTAAACATAAGATCCCGTGTCTCTACTTGTTTGTTTCTGTTATACCTAATATTTATGTTCTATACTATTTCATCTCTTTATTTAACTCGATTTATTTTCCACAAATAGACCTAGTAACCCACGTGTCAATACTCGTAATCCTTTTATTCGCCAAGGCCATCCCCCGAAAAGTCAGTCCATTTATCAATATACCAGCAAAAATGCCCGTTCTTCGAACGGCAATGGTACTTATGCGTTGTGAAGGAGGGTAGTTCATTTCAGCTTTGCCAGCTTGACAGCAAAATATTTTTGTTGCGCCCCAAACCCTCTAGATTGTATTACAATTTGTGAACACTGTTCATCACGCCACATGAACTAATAGTTTGTCTATCAGAAGCATACAAAATATGGAAAGTAAAAACTTTAAATGTCCATAAACAAAATTAAAAGAAACAAAACATTTCCTATAAAATCAACGACACCGCTGATCCGATATTCAATACGCCAAGAACCACCTCCAGCTAAATTGTAAACCACATGCACAATTTGGTAGCAATCGGTGCCGTGGAAACTGAGAACATGCGTGACAAAAATCGGTCTTACTAGTTTATAGATATAGATATTATGTTATGCCCTGAATCAGTTTATTTCGGACATATAGGGGATTAGCCCACTGTATCCTAGTTAAGGCCTCCTTCCCGTCCTTCGATTCATCTTCGTCTGGTTTCATCTCACTTGACTTGCCCAGCATGGGTAACCCTATCAGGAGCTGGCTTAGCTCTCATGGTCATAGAAACACACAAACGATCCCACCACGATAAGGTGTTGATCGCAGTGACCGCGACCATTCACCATGGTACGAAGAATACAAACACTTTGGTCACATTAGCCATATACGTCTTGTAGGCCGATCAATAACTTTTTCTTATAATTATCATTACTATTGTTGAGAAACCCAGTCGTCTCACGACTCACAAAGTAGTCCCAAATTTATTTTTTTGTGTTGAATCCTCGAGGGTTTAAAGATGTGTCTGCTCGAGGAGGCGGGATAAATGGGGCTGATAATATATTGCTTACGTCTGAGCTGTTTTCAGGGTCGGGACTTATTCGGATGGCAAAATATTCAAGTCCGCGGTAAGTAATTGGTCTGAGATAATTACATCACCAAGTCCATTGCTTAATCAAATTCATTGCGTATGGATATTGACCAAGCGGATGGGTGCTTAGGATTTAAGCTCCTCTATATCTATCGGTGAATCGTGCTCTATCTCCCTCTCTCTCCCTCTCTCTCCCTGTGTGTGTCTCTTTATATCTATCAACATATTTCAATATGCGAAATGAAAAATAAAGGACTCTAAGGGTGACCACAGAAAGAATAATTTCCAAAGCTGTACTTTTAACAGCTGCGCTGCCAGCCGCTTAAGCTTTGGAAAGTGCCTGATTGACCCCACATAGAGAAAGCTGTTAAATGCGGCGCTCTGATACTGAAAGCTAGATCTAGGCCTACTCGTACCGGTTCTGCAGATTAGTTTTAAACACAGATTTCTATAGCACTACCAACCAACTCTTTGGTTTTAAATAATGGATTCATCTGACGAAGAATTATTTTTAATGGACAGTTTGCTTCCGAAATTAATTCGTCCAAGACGTAGATGTGGAGTACACGATATCAACAAAGAGCGGTCATCTCTGGGTGAATATCATCATTTGTTTAGACAATTTAAATCCTATCCTGATAGGT
>JARBEQ010268750.1:0-10010 GCA_030265355.1 Tritonia tetraquetra
AAAGATAATAAAGATAAAGAGAAAGATAATAAAGACAAAGAGAAAGACAATAAAGACAAAGAGAAAGATAATAAAGATAAAGAGAAAGATAATAAAGACAAAGAGAAAGACAATAAAGACAAAGAGAAAGATAATAAAGAGAAAGAGAAAGATAATAAAGACAAAGAGAAAGACAAAAAGTGACAAAAAGATAAAATAGAGAAAGACAAAAATTGACAAAGAGAAAGACAATAAAGACAAAGAGAAAGACAAAGAGAAAGACAATAAAGACAAAGAGAAAGACAATAAAGACAAAGAGAAAGACAAACATTGACAAAGAGAAAGACAATAAAGAAAAAGAGAAAGATAATACAGACAAAGAGAAAGACAATACAGACAAAGAGAAAGACAATAAAGACAAAGAGAAAGACAAAAATTGACAAAGAGAAAGACAATAAAGACAAAGAGAAAGACAATAAAGACAAAGAGAAAGACAATAAAGACAAAGAGAAGGATAATAAAGACAGAAAGACAAAAATTGACAAAGAGAAAGACATTAAAGACAAAGACAATAAAGACAAAGAGAAAGACAAAAATTGACAAAGAGAAAGACAATAAAGACAAAGAGAAAGACAATAAAGACAAAGAGAAGGATAATAAAGACAGAGAAAGACAATAAAGACAGAAAGACAAAAATTGACAAAGAGAAAATAGATAAAGAGAACGACAAAAATAGACAGACTAAGAGAGAGACAAATATAGACAAAAAGAAAACATAAAACAATTCTACCCATTGTAAGTTATGTAATGAAACTCAATCAAAACAAAATAAACTCTTGTGCTGTATTTTCTTCAAACCAATGATTTTATTCACAATTCAGACAAAAATTATAAATTACAGATTACAGCAGATAAACCCTTGCTGGCTACAGGGGGTGATCTTCCCCTTTATGGATTATTCAGAGTTTTAAGGCTACAAATGGCGATTCCAGATAAATATTCTGAAAAAAAATCCTGCATTTTATATATACCTATGACCTTACACAAAAGGTGATGTTGCCGAGTGGTAAAGGCAGCAGACTTCTGTGTATAAGAATGTGAGTTTGAGCCCATCCCAATTGTTCATTCATGGTTTTCCTGGGCAAGATACTTGACCCTAATTGTTCCACTAGACTGAAAAGTAGAAAAATGGGTGCAATCTCTCAGCTGAGAGTTTGGAAAGTATCTCTGCTCTATAGACCTCTCTAGAAAGTGAGTCATTTGTCTGCTTTGTGCTACAAAAACCAGACTAAGCATTTACCCCTATCAGCCATGTGGCTCTTAAGGACTCATTAAAAAGTATAAGTCAAGTCAAAGGCAGTACTTCCTATTTATAGTCCATCTCCGATAGGACTTGACTCTGTATGGAATCCACAAGGTCAGAGCCATGAAAACTCGAGAAAGTTAAAAGAAAAAATCCCAATGTCCCAATTCATTATTTACTTCTTGTGATGTCACATAACGGTGACACAAACATGTGAAAAATGAAAATATAAAAACTTACAAGGTGCATTATTAGACCTATATCGTTTCAATTCATATTGATTCCAAGAAAGAAATTTCCAATTTTCATGCTATTTACGAACATTAAGAAAACTGATTGTAACCACCGTAATTGAAAAGCAGCATCATATCACTAATTGATTAAATGACAAGAAAAAAGAACATGAAAATATTATGACAAATCAATATACCATGCTTAAGATATAACTTTAAGTTTTGAAAAAGTTTCATACCATTATAAAAGTAATATGGCACAAAATCTGCTTCCATAAAAAATAAACCAATGAAGTATGATATATAAGTAGCAATTATTAAACTCATCATTCACATTACATTTGACAATGCAGCAAATCACCTACATCATAATTTATTTCACATATTAAGAGAAACAAAAACTACATGTAAATCTTATATCCTACATATATAGCAGTAATTAAACATGACATAATATGAAATATATTATATATACTAAAATGATGACATGTTGCATAAAATATTGGTCCTTAACAATAATATCATTGCTACACAAAAACTACATGTAAATCTTATATCCTACATATATAGCAGTAATTAAACATGACATAATATGAAATATATTATATATACTAAAATGATGACATGGTGCATAAAATATTGGTCCATAACAATAATATCGTTATTACACAAAAACCAACCAAAAAAAGTGTGTAGACAGGTGGCATAATAGTTTTTTTTAAAATATATATTATTGTATAAGTGTAAATGAAAGGAATAAAGCAACCAAACACAGGCATGACATGGATGGACACGTCAAGGTAATAAAAGATAAGGAGACCAGCAGGACGGACGGTTAAAGAGGAGAGAGAAGTCATGGAATGATCTCCAACAGTTGGCCCGGAACAGAGATGGTTTGTTGATGCCTTACACTTCATCACAGAGCTATAAGATGATAATGGCGACTTGTACTAATCAAGCTTTCATTAGTTTCATCATGTTAAAATTGGTTGTTTTTAAAAAAGCCACTAAGACAATGAAATTGAAAGCATATAAATGTTATGGTAAGAATGAGTCAAGCATATCATAATCAAAACATTTGTGCGCTCATATCTAGGCAGCCTTGTAAAAGGGATTGAGGTTATTTTTCCAATCGTTATTATATTGAGTTAGCAATGAAGATAAGTATATAAAGTTATAAGATCATAGACATCAAATAAACATTGCTGTTCAAGAGATCAGCAGTAAACATGGGAGTAATGAATACACTAAACAAGATTTTGTCAATAATAATAATGATATCCTCCTCTATGTCTATTTCCTCTTCCACGACCCCTTTGTCCTCCTCGTCCTTGACCTCTTTGACCTCTTCGTCCATGACCTCTTTGACCTCCTCTCCCATGACCTCCTTGACCTCCTCTTCCATTATAATATCGATGATACCCGACTTCATTAACCGGACGGTCGTGGGGGTCATCCATCGGGCCGTCCACAAACCCGTCGGCCATGGCCTCCCCGTGATTCATTTGTTTCTTTTCTTCTTCATCATTTTTATCCTGTTGTTTCTGTGGAAGATAGAGATCCATCTTGATCAATATATCATTACCATCATGTGTGCTTTAACCTTTACCGCCACTCGCGAATCAAAAATACCCACCCAGTGTACATTTCTACATGCTGTCTTTAAGTGAATGTATATTTTATTCAATTGAAAATCCACCCATGATTCGTCCATTCATTTTTCTGCCTGTAAAAGTTTTTGTTTTTTTCATTTTTTATCAATGGTCTATTCTATATCATTTTTTTTGTATCTCTCTGAACCTCGTTTTGCTTAGCCTCTTGAGGGTGTTTTTTACCCACTGACCAGTTCAGAGGCTAAAAATTTAAAAATGTATGGTCTTTCATCTTTCTTATGCTTACATAGTAGAATATCGTGAAACATTCTTCTTCTTACTTCTACAGGTCCATACAATTGTGTGGGGTCGCCGGTACGTCTTCCTGATTTTCATTCCCTTCTATTCTCAGCCATAGCCTCCTCTAATCCTACTGTTTTCATGTCTTCATTTATACAGTCCTGTAGCCTTCTTCTTGGTCTACCCTTCTTCCTAGTTCCAAATGACATCTCTCTTAACCTTACATTACTTTCATCTCTCCTCAATCATGAAACATTACATTTTGAAATTGAAAGAACCTACCACTGGAACATCAGAATAATAGGGGTAATATGGGTAAAAAACACTTGTCAGTGGCGAATATGACATGCAATTAGTGAATGTCGGAAAAGGTTAACCGAACTATATATAGTATAGGAAATCAATGGCTCTAACAAAATATGAACTCCATCTTGCCTAAAGCATTCCCATCTTGTCATAGATACAGAGACATATTTAGATGACACTTTCTATCTGAAGAATTCCCATCTTGTCATAGATACAAAGACATATTTAGATGACAGTTTCTATCTGAAGAATTCCCATCTTGTCATAGATGCAGAGACATATTTAGATGACAGTTTCTATCTCAAGAATTCCCATCTTGTCATAGATGCAGAGACATATTTAGATGACAGTTTCTATCTGAAGAATTCCCATCTTGTCATAGATGCAGAGACATATTTAGATGACAGTTTCTATCTGAAGCATTCCCATCTTGTCATAGATACAGAGACATATTTAGATGACAGTTTCTATCTGAAGAATTCCCATCTTGTCATAGATACAGTGACATATTTAGATGACAGTTTCTATCTGAAGCATTCCCATGTTGTCATAGATACAGAGACATATTTAGTTGACAGTTTTTATCTGAAGAATTCCCATCTTGTCATAGATACAAAGACATATTTAGTCGACAGTTTCTATCTGAAGCATTCCCATGTTGTCATAGATACAAAGACATATTTAGTTGGCAGTTTCTATCTGAAGCATTCCCATGTTGTCATAGATACAAAGACATATTTAGTTGGCAGTTTCTATCTGAAGCATTCCCATCTTGTCATAGATACAAAGACATATTTAGTTGGCAGTTTCTATCTGAAGCATTCCCATGTTGTCATAACAAACTTCACTTATAAGATATCTTTCTTTCTTTCTTATCCAGTTCCCTTTTACCATTACAGTGTAGGGCCAGCACCATGAGGCTAGATTTTTCTGGATCAAGATATTAAGCCAAGCAGGTGATCAACCCACAGTGACCTTTGTGGTAGGAATTCATTTTGCCCGGACATCGGCCTTGCGGCCTACTCTTATCGATTTTCAACTGCCAAGGGTTCTTTAACATGTGCAACGTACACACGGGACCTCCGAGTTTATCGTCCGTCTCCAACAGGACTAGGTTCTTGGTCCCACCTACTGAATAGGATCAGGGGAGTGGCTAATATGTTTTCACTGAGTTTCAAGGAGAAAAAATACCCGACAGTATCGCTGCTGGGATTCGAACCCAGTACCTTTCGCTTCAGAGGCAAGAACTGTACCTCTGGGCCACTGGGATCCCCTTATGAGATATGTGATGTTAAAACCGTCATGACTTACCTGAAAGTCCTCGAATTGGCGTTTGATCATATTACTATATTTGTTGAATGCAATGTCTGGTAAGCTGAAGACTACAGTCAAACGCAGGTGATTTTTCCAATCTCTTTTCACCATCATTTCTCTCAGATTAGCATCAAAAGATGACAAGTTGGTTAACAATCTTTTCACATCACTATCGATGTTCTTGTAAATATCAGGACTTTCCCTGACTTGATGGTGATCCAAGAACAAGGCGATATCTTTGAGGCCACTGAAGACCTGGACAAATGAGACACAAGTTTGTAATTAATTGAGAGAGCAATATTCAAGGAATGTAAAACAAAGAAAGCATAAATTATATTCAGTTGTCTTTAACTTTTAACATGTAGCTTCTATGACTATGATCAAAAGAAGCAACCTTCACTTGAAAATCAGGTAAAATGTGGTAGTCACAATATAATAAACATAATTTTGTTAATGATATAACTGAAGATGATAAATACATAAGGTAAACAACTGAGCGTATTTCACTTTATAATTAATGAGCCAAAAATAAGAGTTGTCCCCTTGGATTGATGTAGTGTTTATCACATTTTTGGAAATTTCAGATTTCAACAGAAGGCAATAGCAAAGTATTTTGAATCAAACATTAGCACACAAAAGAAACATCACTCTCTTGCCGACCTCGGTAAAAACGGTTGGGTCGTGTATCTTATTATTGACAATTGTTGATATAACCTCATGATATACATTGAATTTAAAACCACTTTTTAAAAATTGGCAGATAAGTCAGTCGGTTGAGGTGCAGTTGCCATTGGCAGACATGGTTTTGATTGGCACTGTTGCATAACACTTTCCTCATCTCAATGGCCTAAGCAGAAGACAGTGGACACAGCTCAACAGACTGCAGTGCCAGCATGGCGTGTCCCCCATTTGTCCTGAATATGGTGCACCCCAAGCAAGACATGGATCACCTGGTATTGCACTGCCCTGCAACTACAATCCAGGTAGGTTACAATACCATTCATGAAGCAGGAGATGAATTCACTCACTGGATCGACATCATGAAATTGGAGGTGTGAAGTGAGTCCAGAGAAGCCATATGACACTACTAATTGCTTTTTTTCTTGCACTATCACATTTTTCTCTTTTCCTTGATGATACCATTTATTGCTCGCTCCACTCACTTCAATTATTCAACCAGCATTCAACAAGAGTAGATATTTAAGTGAGATGCGAGCAGCTAGCCTTCGAAGCACTAGGATTTCCCCATCAATATTTAAAGTACCAGCTGCATCAAAAGGCGCCGAATTATACTAATGACTGGAGGCAGGGAACGAGGCCACTATAAAGGAAGCTGTTCCTTTCACTTCCTTCCCTTTATATAAACAAACCTTATCTCTTCAAATTCAGTCATTTTTTAATGAATTTTGTCAATAGCTTCGGGTTCGATCACTGATTGACGGTTTTAGCTTTCACAAGGTCATTGTGTTTGACAAGAATTTGACAATTTAATCTGCTTTTTTTTTCATTCTATCAGTGGATTTATGTTTGGGATATGTCTACAGCTAGCTTTCATTTGTTGGGCCTGTTGATCAGAGAGGATTTTTTTTTTTTTTAATGTTTGCTATTGTGTTACTCAGTCTTGGGGTATGTTATCAACAGCTAGCTTTCCTTTGATCTATTTTTTTTCTGCAAATCTTTTGCAAAAGTAATTAAATTACAAAAATTTACATTAATATCAGAATGCTTTGTGAATGTTTGATCACTTTTTTGTGAAGAATTGAAAAGTTAACAAATTTTTTAGTCTCTGTTCTCAGTTCGGTCCTGGGCCCAAAAGGGTACAAACACAAAATGGGTTGCAGTAAGGTGTTAAGCCGTACGACTTCAGCGATCTGTTAGAAAATACTGGTTGTGTTTAATTTTAGATTTCTCTGACAGGTTGTGATGAACGACCAATGAAATGAAAGGGATTTTTAATGCACTATCTCATTATAGTATTCCTGTGATTCTAAGCTGCCTTATATAACATTATCCGGGTTCAGAAAAACAATTGGAAATGATAATCTGCGTTGGAATGTCCAAATTGTTGAGGAAAGGTAAAGTTCAATCGTTTTTTAAGTGTGATTATATAAGTTATAATCAGTTTTGATGCTGCACACATACTGTTTTAAGTTTCACACTAAATCCACTCAGTCAACAAAATCATCCGACAACTGCCATTTCCTTTTTCTTTTGAGCCAGCATGTGGGTCTCGTTCTCGGCCATGGCGGGTTGAGCTATTTTCAGCACTCACTAAACAGCTACTTTCAGTGCCAAAATTGGCTATGTTCCTTTTCACCTGTTACAAATGGTTTCAATGACATGAGACGACCTTGGAATTACGTGAATATTTCCCAATTCCGGTCATGTCCCTTGAGCTATGCGTTACGTCACTTCCTCCACCTTTTCTCTATAAATTGAGTGGGATTCAATGTCACTCTTTCTCTTGGTTACATAGTCTGCCTGTTGTGTACTAGTCTCTGAGATGTATTCGTGAATGCAGGATGGTAACTCTTGACGATTCGTTTCTCCATTAGTCTTGGTATCCTTCATCTACTTCTATTATATTTAAGTTACTTTCAATTATGTGTGATTTTGTATGTCTTTCTTTACATAAACAGTCATACTGTCCTTAACATGACTTCATGTTCATTACTTGGTTGCGATGATTTTGAGTTTTACTTTGTTGATTTACTTAGTTATGTCCCAGTTGTAACAACCCATTTTTCCATCACAAAATTTGTCACAACTTAACAATGAATTGGGATAGGAACAAAACTTAAAATGTTTTGTGTTTGTTTTGACTATCCCTATTGACTTATACTAGTTTGGAACATATATCTGATATTTGAAATTTTCACTTAACTCACTTGCTATGGTTCCCGTATATGTGTGGGACAGGGGTAAGGTCTCTGTGTGCTGTTCAGTACACATACAGGATTAGTAACCGATAACAGCTATGTTTTCCCTGTGACACTTTCGGGATCTGCTCAAAGACATTGTGCTGTCTTATCTTCATCATTTGGAGAAAATAATTAGGCTAAACTGCCGTGGACATCTTTATGGATTGCGTGCTATTTTCACAACACACAAAGCTGAATGAATTTCCACTATTTTACTGTAAAATTACCAATTTTTGCTTCGAAGCAGCCTAGACTTGTTAGAAATAATTTTTTTTCTGTTCCTAAATCATCAAGAAAAGAACATCACAATGTTGTTTTTAGGTCATTCATGTATCATTTCAATGATTTTCAAGGATTATAACATTTTTCAGAATTTGAAAAAAAACAAAAAAAACCCCACTCCATTTTCATTTCTTTGTCAAAGAAAAGTATAAAAGGTAAAGTGATTCTGTTTTTTGTTTTTGAATGCACAAATGGTTCTCTCTCTATGAAAACTGTAAAAACCCCTACAAACCCCAGTAGCGAGCAAATGTGGCCATGAAAAGGGCTCAGCTGAGCCTAACAAAAGATAAAAAAATTCCCCTACACTTGTTTCAAACTATTTAATGCAGAGTATTTTCAGCTTTCTTTTCAGCCATGCATGGTTCTCGAGGTATCTAGATGTGCAGGAGATGAGAAGAATCAATGCTTGATCAAAGGCCCAGCCCCAAATTTGCTTTGAATATTAATGGGGTACCAGTACGATCGAACGTACAAACCAAAGAAATAAGCAAAAATATTTCCGTCAACTACTTACAAACAAGAAAATGACACAGAAATTTTTTTTTAAAATTAAAAATCAATGTATATCAATTCATATTACCCGTGAACGATAAACCCGTCTGAATTCTTCAAACTGTTCTACAGTTGACATGTGTTCCTGACTTGTCTCGTGCATTTCTTTGGTTTGACCTAAATATTAAAGAAATCATTACAGTTAACACATTCTCACATTTCCCATCATGATTAGATGAATTGCTATCTTAAATCAAATCCCCAAACAATCTAGCTTTGTCTCAAGAACATGTACTTTCCTAGATGTCCTGTAGCAGGTCTAATTTTTCATTTGACAAAGTTTTCAGCTTATGTTCACACTAAAACTATATTCCAGAAAAGAAGAGCTAGGTGAAAAAAAAATTTTAAGCAAAAAACATAAGTCAAACATAATTTTTCTTACATAGAGCTAGAGTTTGTAGCAGTTTAACACTTTCCTTGTGGGATTCGGTTTTAATCAAACCAAATTTTTTATTAGAATGGCTAAACTATCGTTTGATAATATTCACATAGAAACATTCACTTAAGGCATTGGTACTGCCATAATTTTGTTGGTCATTTTTATAAAGTGATCACAGTTTTGTCTGAGTAGTCTCATCAGTACATAGGATTTTTCTGAAACACTAAAACATTCACCCTGTGGAATTTCCTCCCCCAAGATATGGGATGCCCTTACACTTTTAGAAGAGAGGAAAGGGAATGTATGAAAAGGGACAAATCACAGGGACGTAGAATGTTTCGGGCCACAACGCCCTTCTTTCAGCTAACAGACTTGGTGCTGAATGACAAAATAGACAGAAAAATGGAAGTTGGCCCCATTCAGCAATAGACAGAGATACATCTGAGATGGCACGGCTACATATTGAGGAGAGATGAAACCGTTATGTAGGGAGAAAAGTTAGATGGGTGTCATTCGGAACTAGGAAGAATGGTAAACCAACAAGACAGATGAAGACGTGAAAATGGCAGAAGATATGGCTCAGGATAGAAATGAATAGAGAACCAGGAGTACCGGTGACCCCACACAATAATATGGGAACATTAGCACATACCGGTGACCCCACACAATAATATGGGAACAGGAGCACATATCGGTGACCCCACACAATAATATGGGAACAGGAGCACATACCGGTGACCCCACACAATAATATGGGAACAGGAGCACATACCGGTGACCCCACACAATAATATGGGAACAGGAGCACATACCGGTGACCCCACACAATAATATGGGAACAGGAGCACA
>JARBEQ010268761.1:0-10010 GCA_030265355.1 Tritonia tetraquetra
TGATCACCTGCTTGGCTTAATACCTTGATCCAGAGAAATCCAGCTTTATTGTGCTGGCCCTACACTGTAATGGTAAAAGGGAACTGGATAAGAAAGAAAGAATTAGTATTATTATTATTATTATTATCGTTATTAGTATTATCATTATCATTATTACATTATGTTAGTTATATAATATCATATGTACAGACGAAAACAGTATAAAATGATGGTTTCAATAACATGATTTGATAATCGTATGTTATAACTGTGATAAACGTAGCATTGTTTTCTGGTTCTTTTTCCCCCCAGTATATCTATTGATTCAACACGTCTTCTTACAGTGTTACCTTAGCTCAACAGCATTGATAAAGTCCATTTAAGATAAAGTCAGCTGTCGCTGTTCTCTTTATAATCCATCCACCCTACATCATTTCTCGGTCACCTAATCAATCTAAACAATCTCAACCAGTTGCATACACAGACTCTCTCTCTCTCTCTCTCACACACACACACACACACACACACACACACACACACAGAGAGATAGAGAGAGAGAGAGAGAGGGGGGGGGGGCGATTAGTGAATTAATTTTGCCATTGTGTAACTTTGGCCAGTTACAAGCCAGGGTTCTGGAGCTGAATGGGATCATCCTTTCACCTTAAAAAAAAATAATATATGGCTTTTAACATGAATCATAGAGATTATGATATCTGTGGTATCTTTTCAAGACAGACAAGGAGGCTTTCCTAGCTCAGTAGTCAAGCCACTAGACTTTGGACGCGGAGGACCGAGGTTCTCAAGTCCCGCCTGGTGCGGAATTTTTCCTCTGGACCTTTCAGAGTTTTCAAAGCTCTGCCCTGGAGAATCACGTGGAACCTTTCAAGATCAGTTGAACCGCCTTTGATATGATCTTTATGTGTTAAAAAGGGCGCTAAACTTTAAACGTTAGCATTTTTTAAAGACAGACAAACCAAGTTGTGTGTGGATATTAAATCAATCCTCGTGTGATAGTATGTCATTGAAACATTGCAGTTCGACTGAAACCTATCGTCGACGAGAGAGAGGTAAGTCATAGTTTATACAAGTCACATACTCCGACATTGTATTACATACAAATCGGTAAAACAATTCATTTTTTCAATAATAAAAGGACAAAATATTATAATCCTCTCTCCAAATAGCGAAGATAATAATATTGTTTCCGAACAATGTATCCCAATCTTATCCATCTACGCACCGATATGATATATTTTAATGTCCCGCGACCACTCTATTCGTCTGTCTATTAAATTGCTTATGCACTCATCTACAAACTCTTTATTCATACATTTATGGTTTACCAATCTGCATAATAAAGGAAAGGAAGGAAGGCCATCATGGAAGGCGAGGGTCGAAGAGGCGAGAGAAGTAACAGGAACGTGTTGGAATCAGCTCCAATAATTGGCACAAGACAGAGTAAAATTGACGCATTACGCTCCTCTTAGGAGTTATGAAATGATAATATATGGATCCTGCATAGCACACAGACCCACCTTCGCCGTTAATGTAACTGTTATAAGCACGATATAGTATATTAGACCTATGAATGTGAGTGAATAGACGAATGAACATACTATGTGTGAAAGGATTAATGCGCGAATGCAATGTGAAGTGCCTCTGAGCATCTGAGATGGATACCGGCGCTATATAAGTTATTGTTTATTATTATCATTATTATTATTATTATCATCATCATCATCATCATTATTATTATCATTATGAAGGCGAGGTGGCGGAGTAATTAAAACAGCAGCAGGCTTCAATGCCAAAGTCTTGATTTCGTTGTTTTCGAGCAAGAAGCTTCCCTTCTATTTTCTTATTCGAACCAAGGTATAGAAATCACAACCAAATTTCAACTAAGATTTTTTTTAAACGTTATGATTTGCGTCAGACCAATGAGCCCAAAGACTTCCCTGTGTCTCGATTGATCACTTAACTATCACATGTTAGTAGATGAAACCTTTGATAGTTCCACATACCGCGATAACTATCTCTGTGTGTGAATATGTCCCGTCGATTCTATTAATAGCTAGGTCAATGAATTATTTGTTCCAATTAACACGCCAATTTGTAATAGATAGTAAGACAAACTACGTATCATAAGGCACATAGCGGGAGGGTTTGTTTGTTCGTTTTTTTGCTGTTTTAGAGCTCTATCGACACAGGTAGGTCATTTCAGCGCCCGCCACACGGCTCCAAACAAATCAAAGGAAACTAGATGCCACCCATAGACCACTAGGAAAGACGCGCAGTTCATGGGTAGCATCCACCACTGGGGTAGCTGCACCCCCCGTTGGTGGAGGGCTCATTTATAAACCCCAGACCCCTGTGGAGTAGAAAAAAGGAAAGAGAGAAGACAAAGCGAGATCAGACACGATGCCACTCATCGACTAATAGGAATGACGTAGTCCATGGGCGGCAACCATCATTAGGGGGGGGGGGGGGAGTTATCTGTCTCTTTGCAATATTGGTAGGGTGATTAATTAATTTCTAACTACACACAGTGTAGTTAACCATTCATATGATTATGCGTAATCTTTTTTTTTAAGCCGTCCATAGAAATAGATAGATAGATAGATGGATAGAAAGATAAAAAAAAGGTCAATAGATAATAGGGCAGATACATAGATAGACAGACAAACATAGATAAGTCAAATAGATAGATGGATAGGAGAGGAAATTTGCACAACGAGAACAGAAAAATAACCACAAAAGCAAAAGACATACTGCAATAAGACAGCGCTTGATCTTGAACGCTAATAATAAAAATCAATACCCATAGAAAACAGTGTACTGTGGAGCGTTTTTATATTTTAAAAAATACGCCCAAATAACAATAATTTCAACCAACACTCCCCTCAACAAAATTATTCGTAGAATATTATTCTACTATTCTCACGTTACAAACATGTCGGGGCAAAAGTGGAGATCTCGTCATAACGCGATTGGCTATTCACACACCATTCGTGTGTTCCTGCCACCGCTTCCCCTTTCACTCAGTTAATGAACTGTTGGAGCCATTTGCCGGTCTATAGGTTTGATCGCAGCATCGATAAATGGTCGTTATATGGGGCTGTGGTTCCCATAAAGGGACTGCCTTAGAGAGAGGGGGTAGAAATAAAAGGAAAGGGAAGACGTAAGCAGGAAATGAAGGAGTATTGATACATGGGAGGGAAGGAGATACATGGGAGGGAAGGAATGGGAGGGAAAGAGGGATGAGGAAAATGGGGAGAAAAATATGTCTACACATTGTCTATCATTATATGTGTGTTACAACCTATCCCGATAGTATACTTATATTCTTTCATATATGAAGAATTTGATCCAAAAAAGAGATATAAGGAGTCAGGTTAAGGGGAAAAGTAGAGAAAGACAAATACACACACACACACACACACACACACACACACACACATACATACATACATACATACACACACATACACACACAGGGGATGTGGGGGAGGGGGAGGGCTACGTGGCACTCTATGCCATTTGCTTGTTTATGAGTTAGATGGAAGCATTGATAAACAATCTGAATTGTGGGACTTTTGTGAACTGTAAAGGGAGTTTCAGATCCAGTTTCCACGCGCGCACGCACAGAGAGTAACGGATAGAGACAGTGGTTAGTAAAAGTGGGAGAGAAAAAAATGAAGGACAAAGAGAGTGAATGAGAACGAGAGAATGAGAGAGAAAGAAAGAGAGTGGGAGAGGGAAAGAGAGAAAGAGTGGGAGAGAGAGAGAGAGGGGGGGGGGGGGAAGAGATTGTTAATTCAGTAATGTTGTAATGTTGGAGGGTGCGGTGTTCAGGCCAGGCTTTTTAAAGGGGTGCCGACATCTGTTCAAAGGGATCCCCTAATGGTTGTGGGAAATATTTTACAAATGGCATTGCAATAATCAAGACAATAACATTAATTTTACTTGACATGTTTCAGATTCAATGGCAGGGTTTTCTCTCTTTCTGACGACTGTTTTGGTATCCATTTTTAATCATGGGAGTGATGTTTTGTTTGCTTACACAGACAAATAAAGTAGCAAAGGTTTTAATGCAGACCTCATTTGAAATTGAGAGCATTATAAGCATTTGATTTACCAATTGGTGGTGATAGGGATGATGATGATAATGATGCTGTTGCTGATGATGATGATGCTGGTGGTGGTGGTGGTGATGAGGAGGATGATGATGATGATGAGGAGGAGGAGGAGGAGTAGGATGATGATGATGATGATGACGATGGTGCTGGTGGTGGTGGTGGTGATGATGATGTTGATGAGGAGGAGGAGTAGGATGATGATGATGATGGTGCTGCTGGTGGTGGTGCTGGTGGTGGTGATGATGATGATGAGGAGGAGGAGGAGAGGAGGATGATGATGATTCTCCAATCGTTGTTGCCAAGTCAACGTTTTCTGTCGTGCGCAATTGATAACAAGCTATCCAATGTTCCAGTGAATGCATGGATGGATAATCTTGAATCCCGCAGGCAAAGTGTTAACAATGATGATCACGATGACGATGACGGTGTTTGTCAAATTACACTAATGACTTGCAACAGCAATGCGCATTTTGATAACGGACGACAATGATGAAAATTAATCACGATAATTAGTTAATAATGATAATGCAATTGACGAAATGATATTGGTTAGGACATAATATTAGAGATCATAACAATAATGATAATACTTTCACTATACTTTTGATCATCATTATTATTATCATTATTTTCATTTTCATTATTGTTATCATTATTATTGTTGTTGTTGATATCAATTATTATCAAAGATCATCAATAAGATATTCAACTCAACGTATGTCACTATATTATTAAATAGGGGCTGCTGGAAGTTAAAATAAATTAATAAAAGGGGCAAGGAAATGTATAAACTTCTAAAAAGGGAAAATGCAGAAGGACGTAGAACGTTTCGAGCCACAACGCCCTTCTTCAGCTAAAGGACAAAAAAACAGAACATATAACACGGAAAAGGGTAGAGAAATTTCCAACAATTCGATTAAGACCTGTCGCCAAGAGAGGTAAAACCAAACTTTTAAGAGTAGTTTCCCTTGCACCTTGTGTGCTAGTTGTGCCATAGTGCGCACCGGATAGAACGCATTTTGTGATTTTGGTGCGACATTTTTTTTTACGTTCACATAATCTTATTTGATTGTATCGAGTATTGAATGTTACCAAAACAATAAGAGAATTCTGGGAACACATGATAATAAAGGGACGTCACTCTAATTCGTCATCGTTAAAAGTCATTGGATATCTTATTATAGATGATCTTTGTTATTATTACCATTATTTTTCAACTCACCAATAAACAATTTTTTAATTATTTTTTGTTATTGATTAATGATATAACTTAACCCGCTGGAGTTTATTGTAGGGATATAGAGCGTGTTTCCATATGATGAAAGACTCGTACCTGCTACCTTTACCTGCTACCTTTACCTGCTACCTTTACCTGTTACCGCTAGACCACGCCTCCACACAATTAACCTTTGCTGTGTTTTTCAAAAGGATAATCTAGGAAGCTTCTGCATATGTTATAAGAATTAAAATAAATTCTAATGTTTGTGTTGGGGAGATATGATCAAGAACCATAGCTGGTAAAAATAGTGTGCGCAGAAGAGCGATTAAGTGTCGCTCGCTTCTGGATGCAGAGATCCGAGGTCTGAATCCTGCTATGCATAATTTTATTCTCTTGACTGTTCATAGTTTTTAAAATGACAAAAATTAAAATATAGCTTTTATACAGCCCATATCCACGAAGTTGCCCAGAGTGGAAGAACCTGCCAGTTTTTATCAATAGCTGAGTAGGTACCCACACGGACTACAGTAATGTGTTTATCGGCCCGTCTTTGATTAATACTGATCAGTGTATTGTTCATGGTGCCAGTAAAGAGTTGTGGACACAGTGGGCTAATCACCCGCTTGTCTGAAACTTTCTTGATCCAAAGAGTTTCCGGCTCTTTGTCCAGTCATGTTTGGTGGTCGGGTGCCTGCATTTATGGCGGGTATCGTGTGTGCCTTTCATGGCTGAACATAGGGCTGGCCCTAACTGTGCTCTGTGGTATTGATGGGACTCGATCAGACAAACAAACAAACATATCCTCGAATGGCATCATGCTCTATGGGCTTTACATGGATGGTCTACCCCCGGCAGGCCATAACATTCTCGTTTCCTTCTCAACTCCATGAAGAGTATACAGGAGGAGTTGCCTGTTAGGCGTTTCAGCACTAGTATTCTGACAAGATCGCTCGCTGCCCTCGGCCGGGTACTCATTTACACCTGTGTTTCAAGACTCTGCCCTGTTGAATAGCCTTTTAATGTGACTTTTCTGTGCTGAACTATGGTTTAGCTTAAAACATTATAACTTTAAAAAAATTCAAAACAAGTAAACATATAACGATTATTATCATCTCCTTCTCTCACAATATTCGTCACGCGTACACACCTTCCAAAAGGAAGGTGTGTAAGTTTGTTATGAAAACACAGCCCACCATCTTGATTAAAGGCACATGGCGCGGGTGTGTATCTTCTCATTTTGGATAAACTGTAAACTCTGATTAAGGAGAGGTAGTTGGAAACAAGATGCAGGCCTTCAACCGAGACAGTGTTTGTAAACAAGACTTTCCGGTCCCGTGTGCCATTGGGAATGGCAATTCTATCAAATCTATTTCTAGTCAACTTCATCTTTAGCTCATTTACGAATTAGCGCGCCGAGCTTGTTTACCCTCCATACACACAACCTTACAAGATATGTTGTCATAACTTTCGTGTAAAATCCTGCATGGTATTATCACAAATAAACACCCTATATCTAGACTGTGCAATCTATATTCCACGTGTTTGCCTTGTTATTGTGCCTTGTTATGGTGTTAATATTCATCTGATCACGGTTATATTTGATGAGAGTCAAGGAGATAAACCTGACACGCAAGTATGTCCTTAAGAGCCTTTAAGGCTCATAGGGCGGGGGTTTAACCCGGTTTTTGGTAGCGTGAAGCGGACAAGTGACAATTTGTACTTTCTGGATGGCACGATGGTCTATCGCAAGACCCTTTTGAGAATTGGTAAACCTGGGTCGAGTGAGTAAAGTTTCTTGCCCAAGGAAAGAACGAAGTGTCTGAAGCCGGACTCGAACCTACGACCCTCGTCGCAGAAGTTCGTAGTCTTGGCCACTCGGTCACCTCGCCTCCACAAACCTGACACGTACGTATCAATAGGTTTTGTGAACACGGTATATTAGTGTCGCGTCGTTCTCAAAGAAAACGCGGACAAATCATTATTTTGCACCAAACGACAAAGAGAAGTACATATATAGGCTACTACAGAACACTTGAAATTCTGTGTTGACTGTTCTGATGAGTTCCAGATGGCGATAAAGAATACGCCAAACACGTTTAATGCATAAAAGAACAAAATTTGATTATACCTGAGGATGGACGAAGATCGGGAAATGGGAACCATCTCTTTGTAAGCAATAGATTGAAGAGTTAATACGTTGTTTACAACTAGGTGTAGAAACACCTTATATTTCTTTATTTCTTTATCATTTCCTGTTTACCTTTTGGTGCCAGGATTATCTATAATGAATGAACTTTCTCCACTCTTCTCTATTTTGACTTGTTTTTTCTTTGCATCAACTAACGTAATTTATTTTTTCTTGACAATATCAGGCATTATGACCTCTGCTCATATGTTACTGTCTACCTCGTGGTTAACTCTTTCCATACGAATATGGTTTCCGTATTTAGACGTAAGCAATCTTCAACCCAATTTGTTATAACTAGAAAAATGAAAAAGCTAGATAGGCATTATATCACACATCAAATTGTTCAGTATCCAATGGAAAACACCAGGAAAGTAATTACAAAAGAAAAGAGGAAGAGGACATTTAGAAAATGAAGATCAAATGATAAGATGAGACGCGCTCACGTCGCCCATAATATAGTGCTGATACGTCCCAAAAGAGTTAAGATCCTATCGATTTACACTCAAATACCATTTTAGGGATTATCTGCTCATTCATCCTATTTACAAACCATCTTAATTGATTTACTTCCTTTCTTGCTATAAACTGTCTATTGTCTATTGTGTAACATGTCATATATTCTTCATCTTCTTGCATATTCATTTCTGTATACTTGTACTCCTAATGTGTAAAATGACTTTCCTAAACTTGGATGAATAAAAAGTATTATTATCATTATTATTATTATTATTTTGATTATTATTATTATCATTATTATTATTATCATTATTATTATTATCATTATTATCATTATCATTATTATTATTATTATTATCATTATTATCATTATCATTATTATTATTATTATTATTAATAACACAATCAAAGGAAAACTGGAGTAGTTTGGCCAACGATTGTCAATAATAAGATACACGACTCAAGCCCATTTACCGAGGTCAGCAAGAGAGTGATGTTTCCTTTGTGTGCAAATGTTCGATTCAAAATTCTTTGCTATTGCCTTCTGTTGAAATATCACGATTTAGATCGTATCAAGGAAACAAGCGGATTGCCACTGAAAGCCGCCACGGAAACAAAAGAAGCCGTAATAGCATTTTATACAAGCATCGATAAGGATTCCATCTATCACATCACAGTACTTGGCGTGGAAACGTGGAAACGTGGAAACGTGGAAACGTGGAAACGTGGAAACGTGGAAACGTGGAAACGTGGAAATGTTACAGACAAATTTTAATGTTGATCCTGGCAGTCAGTCTGGATTCAAACAGTAGATCAGGAAGAAAGCAACACATTTTTCACCCTCCTCATCCTCCTATTAGCCTTCTACTAATAGTACTATTAGTGCTACTTTTACTACTACCACCACTACTACTACTACTACTACTGGTCACAGTGGGCTGATCACTTGCTTGACCTAATATATTGATCCAGAGTAAATCCGCCTCATAGAGCGGATCCTACACTGTAATGGTACCAGGAAACTGGATAAGAAAGAAAGAAAGAAACACTATTACTTGTACTACTACTACTACTACGACTACTACTACTACTACTACTACTACTACTACTACTACGACTAATACTACTACTATAACTACTACTATTACTACTACTACCATTACTATTACTAATACTACAACTACTACTACCACCACCACCACTACCACTATCACCTCTGCTACTGCAACTACGAAGACTTGTTTCCCTTTTCCTTCCTCCCCCTCGATATAAAAAAAGCATCACCACGACCACCAACATCAGAATCATTCATCTTCTTTTTTAATGCTTTCTTTGGCTTCAGTAATTTTCTACGTTGTCTTTTTCCAGATATAACTTGAATTTCTATATTTTTAAAAACAACTAAATTTGTCAACCTGTAACGAATTTATATATCAATAATTTTGATGAAAGATTTGTGCTGTCGCATATCGATTGTAATTTTTTTTCTTCAAATATAGATACCATTTCTACTAGTAACAGCTTGCACTTCAATTTCGTGAACTTCAACAAGTTCATATTGTGCCCCTCAAATCCTTTAATTCGTCGTTCACAAGAATAGTTAAAGGCGGTGCTGTGTTAACTCTCCCCTTGATTTGCTTTCCATGAAGGAAAAGGAGGAAAAATTCATTATTATGGGTAATATTAACGCCAGCAATGATAATAGCATAGTCTCTTTCATCAAATAGATTTGAATTTAGACAGAAAAAAACAACATCGTTTTCCATTATTATCACCGCTTTAAGATTTTAAAAAAGTAATAATATCAACAGAAAATATTATAGCAGAGGATTTTAATGGATTGAAACAATAGTCGGTATTATGCATGCTCCCTAAATATTTGATGAATTCGAAAACCATTGACTCAGTCACGATTTTCTCTTTACGTTCTTTGTGGAGATGAATATTTAATACCAGAGTGCTTCGTTGCTTTTTGGGGTTGTTTTTTGTGGGGTTTTTTTTAATGGGGGGGGGGGGGGGGGTTATTTGTTTT